>JAKKPZ010000169.1:0-120769 GCA_022814885.1 Ditylenchus destructor
ATGGGTAAGTAAGTAAGAGTAATAACAAATAAGAATATGTGTGTATTCATTCTTGTTATTAGTTTTACATTGGTCGGCCATGGTATTGATTTCTGAATTGTAATAATAGTAAACAATACTAATATAAGAAGCCCTCTTGAAACTTGAAGTATCGCTTCCCATACTACACATAATGTGCATTCAAATTGCCGCCTCTTTATTTGAAATGCGCCTTCTTATATCGAGTGATGTCTGTCAGTGCGTGCGTGGCTGGACTGAGGTTTGGGCCCTTTTTAGGCCGTTTTCGACCAGATGATGTCACCCTAAAAGTAATTACCCCCATAAATCGGCAAAAATCGACTCAGATTTGGGGTCGACATAGGTCGAACAGGTCGAAACGGGGGTCGAAAAGGGCATTTTTGGACGATTTAGGCGTGTAATACATGACCTATAGGGTTTTCGCGGTCGGGGAACACGATTCCGACATTTATTTTTACCCCAGGTATACCCTAGGGTCGAAAAATGTTCGACATGGTCGAAAATGGCCTTTTTGGGTGATTTAGGTGCGGGTAATGTCTAATAAGGGATTTTCGGGGTCGGGGAACACGAATTCGGCAAAATTTCGGAGGTCGAACATTGGTCGAACAGGTCGAAACGGAGGTCGGAATGGTCGAAAATGGCATTTTTGGTCTTTTCAAGGCTGTTGGGGGTCATATATAGGGTTTTCGGGGTCGGGAAACACGAATCCGACAAAATTTGGGGTGGTCGACATAGGTCGAACAGGTCGAAACGGGGTCGGAGAGGTCGGGGTTGGGGGGGATGCGGGTGGGGACGGGAGATGCGAGTGGCGACAGGGCTGGGGTGGCGACGGCGTATGCGGGTAGGGACGGCGGATGCGGGTGGTGACCAGTGTCGCAACTTTTTCAAAAGTCGACTCCGACTCCGGGCATTTTGTCGGAGGTCGACTCCGACTCCGACTCCGGAGTCGACTCCGACAGCCCCGGAGTCGACTCCGGGGAAATTGAAAATTGACCAAATTTTCCAATTTTTGCTCATTTTTTGTGTTTTTTTGCTATTTTACCATTTTTATACACTTTTTCATCAATATTACACTATTTTACCTAAATTTTTACATAAAAATTTTCCAAACTTTTAAAAAATCGGTTTTTTTCCAAAACCATGTACTCCCCCCTATGGTCAGAAAATGACAAAAAGCAAATTTTTTCGGATTTTCAACAAAACGTGTTTTTAAGGGTTTTTTGATGCGCTGGTCATGAATCTGCAATTTTTTTTAACGGAACGCGTCAAAAATGGTCAAATTCAATTCAAACGCTTCAAAAATGTCAATTTTGAAGGTTTTTCCCAAATTTTTGAAAATTTTCTTTAATTTTGCTCCAAATTTTTAAAAATTCTTCAAATTTTTTCAAAAAAATTTGCCTGGGGCGCTTTTTCATCGCAAGTTTGTGTGTATAAATTGTCCCTGTATTAGTATATTTTTCCAGAAATATAGAAAAATTCACTACACAAAAGCGCCACAGGCAAAATTTTTAGAAAAAATTGGCTTTCCCTTAAAAAAATTGACTATAATTTATCATTGAAATAAATTTAAAGATTGAAATTTTTGAATATTTATTGAAAAGCTCACAAATTTTCATCTCAAAATTGCCAAAAGTTAGTGTTTCATACCTGTTTTCCTGGAAAAACGACAAAATATTTCCAAAATGATAATTTTTCTCTTAAGAAAAAATATTTGGTATCCAAAAATTCGGGGACGAATTTTTGAAAATTTGGAGCAAAATTAAAGAAAATTTGGAAAAATTTGGAAAAAACCTTCAAAATTTTCTCCGGCGCCGCCAATGGCGGCGCCGGAGAAAAAATTCATGTGGTACCCCCTATGCTTTTTTTGCTCCCGACCCTCCAGAGGCCGGAGTCGACTCCGGAGTCGACTCCGGCTAGATTTTGGGAGTGACTCCGACTCCGGAGTCGGAGTCGACTCCTCGACTCCGGAGTCGGAGTCGTTGCGACACTGGTGGCGACGGGAGATGCGGGTGTAATGGAGATACAGGGCCCGTGGACGCCGCGATAGCGGCGCCGCACTTTCTAGTTGATCATACAGTCGAACCTCCGAATAACGCGGGTCTCGGGACCGGTCAAAACCCGCGTTATTCCGAGGGGGGGCCAACCAAAAATTTGTTAGATCGGCGTTAATCGGAGGTTTTTTAATGTTTCGGCAGTAAATTTGAATTTATTGGCGCGAATTTGAACTTTTTCACAAAATTTTGGTATTTTTTCCGAATTTTGTAAAACTTTTGGCAAAAACGCCAAAAATATTTCTAAAATTTTGGTGAAAATTTTGTAAAAGTGAAAAAGATTCCAAAACGCTAATGAAACATTTACAATCTCGAATGGGCGCAACGACTGGTCCTAGGAATTGGGAAGGATGACAGGACAGCTAAAACTCGGAATCTGCTTCTCTGCAGATTAGCTTATGTGTTTGTCATATGTACCATTTGTGTCATAGTCGCCATTTTCGAACTTCTCAAAACAAAAACCAATCAACTCCATTATGGAAAGGATTCGGTAATGTGAGGTTGCGTTTGTCAGCATTCGACGAGCCCAGTTGAATGACATGTGCTTGTGCTTGACACGTTACTCCTACACCCAGTGGTAACTCGCATGGTTGCAAATGGTTGCAAATGGTTTTAGATAGAAACTGTGCTGCACCGGCCTCTTAATTGCTTAATTAATCACTTTCGTCAACAATTTATAGACAGTTACCGTATTTTCTCTAATATAAGCACCGGGGCTTATATTATTTCAATCCCCCAAATTTGGGCAAAATTTTTCTCTAACCTCTCATTTTTACACACTATTTCTCTTTCTCTATGGGGCGTCTATTATAGGGGAGGGGCTTCTATTATAGGGGGGCTTATATTAGAGAAAATACGGTATGTGCCGGTTAAGAGTGAACGCAAATATTGAATTAAGAGCATGTGTGATGCTAGACACACGACCTGACCCGTTAGAAGTATTAAGAAAGAATATTTTCCTATTCTGTACTTAAAGCTCCTTAGCGATTTGTACTCGCTTTTGTAAAATTAAAAGGAGGAACTTTGTTCGAAACCCAGCAATTTCTAAAATTATAAAAATACTAAACTATATACAAAATTTTGGCAAAGTTCCAATTTCGGATTTGAACTTTACCTTTCTTAAACTAATCACTTTCATCAACAATTTATAGACAGTTATGTGCCAGTTAAGAGTAAACGCAAATATTGAATTAAGGCGTTATCACTGCTTCACTTCCCGCTTTCCTTCATTTATGTGTCTCATTTCATTGATTGTCTGATTGCCCATCCGTCAGTATCGAAAAAGGTACCTGTCATATTTAATTTTTTCTATTTTGCTTTGAATGCAACACATATCAAAGAACCAAACCCTTTACTCTTATTTTCTGGAAGGTATCTCGCGCAGGTACAAAGAGCAAAGTTGCTTATAAGTCCATGACAAGCAAAATTGCTTGGGATCCCTTGTATGAACCTCTTAATCCCACATGAAGGTGGGCTAAAGTGGGATCGAACATTCAACATGGCAGTCCTTCGCTCGCTTCTAACGCCTCGTCAAAAGTAAGCGGCCATGAGAGTTCTTTTGGGTATTAAATTCAAAAATTAAAATTCAAAAATACTGTAATTTTTATATCTCAATCATGCGAAATTTTCAACTTGGGATGCACATTCTTCTTTTGTCTCCATCGACGTTGTTTCTTCAGGTTGAAGAAATTCATCAACCACTTATTCATCCACCCACGTCGGCGTTTTTTGCATGATTTTGTTTCAAAAAGTGTGACAGGCCTGTTTTTGTCCGGGAAATCCGACCTACCCCCCTAAATCGACCCCGGGGAGTTCAAATCCGGGCTCAGATTTTGCCTGGTCCCGCCACGAAAGTTGGGAAAATCCCATTTTTGGTAAAAAATGGCCAAAAAATGACCTTTTTTTGATGCGTTACGTCAAAAATAATTGCAGATTCGGACTCAGCGCATCAAAATACCCCTAAAAACACATTTTGCTGACATTCCAAAAAAATTTCATTTTTTGGCCATTTTTGACCATAGGGGGTACCACATGGATTTTTAAAAAAATCGATTTTTTGAAAACGTGGAAAAATTTTCTGCAATAAGTGTTTTTAGGGGTAATTCGATGCGCTGATTCCGAATCTGCAATTATTTTTGTCATATCACGTCAAAAATGACCATTTTCGGACGATCTGTTGAGCGTTTTTCGTCTCAAGTTCGAACCCCACGTCCGTCAATCAGTTTTTTTTCTCGCGAAACTACCGAATTTTTTAAAAAATAACCACACATTCTTGTTTACCGGACCACAATTGATTAAAAATTTGAAACCATAAAATGAAATACCATCAATACGAATTTTCTGGCACCATTTTGTGACAATTTTCGCCCAAAAACGCCAAAAAACACAATTTTCCCAACATTCGTGGCGGGACCACCCCGGATCTGAGTCCAAATTCGGATTCGCCGTATCGAAAAACAGTATACCCCCAAAAATCCCAGTCGATTTCAAACATTCTAATTCGCTTTTTCTCCAAAACAGACAAAAATGGCCATTTTTGGGCAAAAAAACCGAAAAAATGTCGTAATGGTCGCAATCGAGTTCATAGGTCAGAAATTTTATGAAAAAGTAAAATTTGAGGTGTTTCTCGACCATTCTGTACCGGTACAAGTGAAATATTGATCCCTACGTTTTAAATTAAAATCTGGGGTCTCAAAGTTGACACATTTAACACTGAAAAACGCAAAGTGAACCAACTTTGAAGCCCCAGATTTTAATTTAAAACGTAGGGATGAATATTTCACCCCCCAGGTGTGATCGGGCAACACTTCAACTTGCTTCCTGGCAAAAAAAATCTTTGATAAGAACTCATTTGATTTTTGGCTGAAATTGGCCGTCACGCTTTTTGAAACAGGAAACGCCGACGTGCACCGGACAATTCAATGCTCAATTTACTTTGAAAAATGTGTTTTGGTATTACACCACAAAACCAAGTTACGTTAAGCATGTGTTTAAAAAGAAGTCAGAATTTAACGATGTGTCCATCTAACAAAGATGTGTCATTTTGAGACGACATTTACATTTTTGAACTGAATGAAGTAATTTCTTTTCGAAGCTCTATTAGTCAATTAAAATGCTATTTAAAATGTGCCTTGCGATTAAGGGTGACGTACATGCCCACTCCGAATTTAACTTTCAAGTTATTTTATACCAATTTATTTTGTTATCATGGTTGCAGAAAACTTCAACGGTCTTTAGTGCTACTGAAGGCCTTTGAAGGATTTTTTACAGACAAATCCGCTTGGGACTATCATTTATTTGGGGTCTGCCAGAGGACGGAAGAGAAGTAGCAAGGCAGTGGGAAATAGCCTACTGCCTCGCTTCATCTCTTTCTCTGGCAGCCCTCCAAACTATGATTCATACTGTCCACATAGAGGATATAAGACTGAACGCTGTCGTTAAGACGTAAGCCTACCTTTTCTATTTTTTTCTAAAAATTTCAAATAGATGATAGTCCCAAGCGGATTTGTCTGTAAAAAACTCATACAAACGCCTACAATGGCTCACAAGGCCTTTGAAGTTTTCTGCAACCATGTTTGTTATTCCTTTCTTTATCGGCGTCTCCATCGACGTTGTTTCTTACAATTAACGAAATTAATCAACCACCTATAACCGGACAACTAGAGATCGGCCGATACCGAAATTTCGCCGAAAGTTTCTTACGAAACCGAAATAATTTCGGTTTCGGTTCGTGAGAAATTTGGGTCGAACCGAAACCGAAATTTCGGTTTCGGTAAATAGAGCCACCGAAACCGAAATTTTAATAAGCACCCCTAAGAATGCAGTCGGCCGCGCCCGACAGGGTGCGGCCGACGAAAATTTTGAAAAATTTCGACGAATATGCAAATTTTTCGCAAAAATTTCACCTGCGGCGCTATTTTTTCTTTCCTTTTTATTATATAATTTTTAATATTTAATTGCAGTATTTCCATTTCGAGCTAGTAATAACGAGCGTGGTGCGCCGCGGTCTTCGCCGCGGGTACTGGGCCTATATCGTGACAGCCACTTTTTTTTGGGGGGGGGGGGAATTAGACCCGTGGGACATACGTTGGGAATTTTGCCAAATTCAAATTTTTGGCAGAAATTTTGAATTGGCGGCAAAATTTGAACTTCTGACATTTTTGAAAAATTTTCCCTTTTATGGGGTTAAATTGTGTTAAAAAAGAGTTTACGGTACAAGAAAAAAATTTTAAATAGTATAGCTTTGGTGTACATCGTTAAAAAAACATGATATTCTAGTTATAAACTGCAAAAAATCCACCTTTTAGACGTTTTTTGGTCAATTTGGACCATTTTTGGGAATATTGGAAAAAATTTCGGTAGAACCGAAACCGAAATATCGGTTTCGGTTTCGGAAAATGCGTTTGGCCGATCTCTACGGCCAACTACTTCGCCGCGTCGGTTTTCCAAATATACCGTTTTTTCTCTTGAGTAAGCCCCGGCGCTTATATTTTCAGAAACTCTAACAAATGCAGACACGATAATAATAGAAATAAACCAAAACTGAAAAACGAATTGGTTGGTAAAATATATTTCCTTTGTGCGTTTAGTGAACAGCATTGTCTGGTAAACAAGCTTTGTTTTGTTCTGGTCAGCCTGTTTACGACTTTGAAATGATGAAATAGTGAAATCAGTGTGTAAATTGCTTTGCAGACGAAAGACGCTTTTCTGTCTTTTACTACAAGGGGGCTTACTTCAGGAGGGGGCTTACTCAAGAGAAAAAACCGTAATAAATAAAACGACTGCGGTACTTCTATCCCGTTAACAATAAAAGCTGTCTTCGCATGACTGCACACTACAAAGTTAGTTCTTTGGTAATTTTACGCGTTGTTATTTGGCTTGCCAGGCCATTGTTTTGCAATAACATCATTAGTAACACAAAATTCTGCACTACGGTGTGTGCCATACGAGTGGTCTTTCTTGCACAAGTGCATTTTGTATTTTACACAGAAACTTTCTATAAAATTGTTCAAAACATTTCTTAGAATTTAGGTCAGCTGTAAGAAATTAATTGGTCAATTATTCCGTGACGCACTTCTTAATGCCCTTCAATAATAGTTCAAAATTCTGTCAGTCATACCCACTTTTAAGCATGCATGGGGAAATGTAACTTGGGCAATGGTTTGGTGAGAAATGTGTCCATGCTTGTGGCCATCCGGATCGGCACGTTGTATTGAAAGGGCATTCTCCAGAACCATGATACCCCTCATGGATTTTTTTGGCCTTTGATTGCGTAATCGTAAACAACCTTGCCTCTCCTTTGTAAACATGATTACGTAAACAGCGCGTGGAAAGGAGAGACGAGCGGCGCACTGATATGGGAACGCGGCGCAGGGGAACGCAGGGGCGGGCATATTGATATGGGGCTTCCCGAGGCCGCGCCATGAGGCGCGGCCCAAGTTCGCTAGTCAGCTATTAAAAATGAATTATTTTGAATTTTTGAATACTCTCTCGTTTTTGCCATGGAACATTTAATATTCCTGGGTTAGTGTAAATTCTGCAAAGTTTGGTTAAGCCATTTTAAAATCAACTCAAGTATATGAGTTTTCACATTTTTGTTGGTATATTTTGAATTTTCGAGGAACCCCCATTTGCCCCATTTCCACGCATTGATGTGCAAAAAAACTGCTTAAAATATTACTTGGAATTCAAGTCAGCTGTAAGAAAATAATTGGTTAACTTTTGTTATACACTATGCAACCATGAAAAATGTGTTACCGTGCATTTCTGAATGTCCTTATTTATTATGAAACATTTTATTTGTAGATGTACGTAAATTCTGTGAAGCTTAGATAAGCCATATAACATCACTCAATGATATGGTTACAGTCGATCCAGTAATAATTTTACATATTTTTGTTATAATCAATTTGTCAACCGTTTTTCATGCCATTCAGTTTTTAGTTACGATCGCTCGCAAATCCCGGTGAATTTTCATGGTTCTTTGTCAGCACATATAGTGTGGATTTTGTTGTAGCTTTATGCGGAGTTGTTATGAACGTTGGGCTCGCAATAGTCACATTCAAACATCAGTAGGTGATTTGCTTACTCCTATTAGGATAATATTTTAAATTTCGGCTACTCTGCAGTATCGAGGCCCACCGAAATCGCCCCAAGACCTGTGTCAATCGACTCCCTTTGACCTGCTAGTACCGAAAAAAATACTCCGCTGGCGCGGAAATGCTTCTAGAACATTCTAGAAGCCAACTATTTTTCAATAAAACTCATGTTTTACAAGACACTTTTTTCTCTTGTTTTACAAGACAATCCTATTTTAGGCTAAAACAAGCCTTAAATGGGGATACCGAAGGATTTAGGCTTGCGGCTCGAACAACCTGGGGCTATAGAGGACTTAGTTTTAGGCTTAAGCTCCCGAACAACCCTTATAAGGCCAATACCTTCCGTGTCCCTGGCCACCCTGCCCAACAATAACTAACGCCAAAGTGTACTAAGACTTTTATTTCAGTCAAGTGTGTAATTAGAGGGAACAAAAACAGTTAGTCGATTTAATATTTAAATTGTGATCGCCCAAACGATTTTAGGGGGTTTAGTGGGATACAAGAAAAGAGACCCGCGGCTTCGCCGTGGACCACAAAATCCAGGATTTTCGGGAATTCCGGAAGCCATATCTTCCGGAACTCGCCGTGTTCGGGCTTGAAACCTACCAATCGTTTCCTCTCGTCGAGAGGAAGCGATCTGGCTATCACACGCCAAAATCCGAGCGGCGACGGGAAAGTTTCCTTTGTAAAAACCCCCCCAAATACTGAAAAAATCATCTTTTCTCAATTTTCGTGGCGGGACCACCTCAATGCTGACATTATTAATCCCCCTAAAATCATGGGTTTTGGGGCCACTCGCGGGTTTGGGTCCGGGACCGCCAAAAAGCGGGAGATTCTGCTCGTTCTCCACCGACACAGTGCGACTTAGAGGGACTCGATATTAATTCAATCCACTAAAGGAAAACTTCGTACGTAAACTTTTTAGTTCAATTTTTTCCTGCTTAATGTGCATCATTCGAAAAGCAAGTCCAAGGACGAAAGGTACCAGATAAGATAGTTCAATCCAACAAAATTCACAATCCTTTTAATTTTGCTAATTCCCACCTTTTAGGCGTTTACGTGAGAACTCAACATTTGTGCTAATCGCATGCGAGTCGCTTTCCAACGCCATTCTGAGTTATGGCGCATGTGTTATGTTCGTAATATTAGTAATTGGTAAGAATTTTATCGACGAACGATCATGTTTTTATGCAAATGCCATTGGCATTGTCGCCTATGGCTATTCATCGCTGATATTGCCACTGATTGCATTAGATCGTCTGTTAGCTCTTCTATTTCCGCTTTGGTCGGTTTTATTTACTAGTAATAATAACCAATATTTCAGAACATATAAGTGTTAAATGCGAATTTTTAAAATTGTTTAAAAATATGCCCATCTATAATAGCGCTGATGTTCCTCCGTAACACCCCTTAGAATCGCTCGATGGGGGAAAGTGACTTGGGCAAGTTGTTGGGTTTGGCGAGAAATCTCTACACGAATTCGTGCTTCCCGGTCTGCATGTTGGGTTGAAAGTTACGGGATTGCCTAGGGGCATTTCGGAACCATGATATTTTTGGCTCTTATTTCGTAATTGTCAACAACCTTGCCTCTCTCCTTTGTAAACATATTTACGTAAACACCGCGTGGAAAGGAGAGGCGGGGAGGCAGGGAACCAATGCATTGGAATCTGGGGCAGGGGCCATGGAACCAGGGAATTAGGGTTTGATCCCCCGCGGGGATCCCCGTTTTCCCCTTCCCCGTCTTCCCCGTTTTTCCTCTTCCCCGTTTGCCACGGGGATCCCTCTTCCCCGTTTGCTGTTCCTGTTACCCGCCGATGCTGAATTCTTCAGAGTGCTTCCAATTTTGAAGGTCCACCTAATAGGCCCAATTCGAAACTCTAAAAGTAGCGAAATTAAAAAAGGTTAGGATCGAAATCTTTACCTAGGTCATTTTATCCAGTGTAAATTCTCTGTCACAGATATGTTCCGAATTTTTGAAAGGGTCAGAAAATGTTGTATGGAAGGAAGTTCTTTTTGAAGAAGAAATAGCCACTGGAAAGGCCCAATATGCAAATGAGACTCCTAAAAGGAGTAGCGGAAGAAAATGAAAAAATAAATAAAAAGGTTAGTGATCGAAATCTTTACGCTTAGGAACAACCCAACTCTGACCGCTGATAACGGTGCGCGAAGCGCCGCAGATGCACGCTAACCGCTTCCTAGCTTGGGATGAGCCGCGAAGCGGCTCCTTCCAAGCTAGTAATGTGTATTCGAAAGGCAAATGTTGCGCACTTAAGTCAAAATTTTTGTAGGCACAGCAGAATTGCGAAGATAATGTCCGTCGGTTTTTCTGCACTTTCGCTTAGCTACGGGCTTATTATTGTCTACCTGTGTTCTTCAGCAGTTCTAACGTCAAATTCAAGAAGGTGTGTATGGGTTATCTATTTTCAAACAAAAATTCGATTTTTAGACGATTCTAAATACGAGAAAAATAGGCCCAGTTTGCGAGCTGACATGCCCTGCGGGCATATACCCTCTGGGAATAACGGTCTTTTGGTACTTTTCCGATTCCCCATACTGCAAAATGTTCAAAATCTCATTATTTTTTACAGATAATTTTTTACAAATGGAGATCACTTAAAGCAGTTGTCTTATTTTCTAATAAGATACAGAAAAGCCAACGTAAAATGTTGGGGAAATACCAATTGGATAGTAATCGGTATTTACGGTTTATTGTTCGGGGCCCCAAGCCTAAATCCTTGTTCGGGAGCCTAGGATTATTTTAAGACCAAACTTAAAGCTTAAGTTTAATGCGGGTACGTTTTTAAAGCCGGGTACGTAAATACAGATTACTATCCAAACGGTAGGCGCGCAAAATGTTAGAACGCAGATAAGCTGCTGTACTTTTTTATCTTAAATCATACTTTTTCACACTCTAGCGGAACCATTTGACTCGACGCACATTTTTCGCGGTCATTTTTAACATCGTGCAGAAGCATATCCAAAATAAAGAGGTGTAACGATATAGTTAGAACACAGTTTAGTACATTTTCGACACTACATTGTGAGAAAAGACGTTATCAATCAATATCATTTCACTCTTTTAATGCAAAACTAGATAATCATAAAAATTATATTCATGTTCTATAAAGTCATAAACACATTTCCCAGGCTAATATGGTGTACTACTGCCACTTTATTACTCCTAAATGTTGGAGATATTTTTTACCGAATCGGCACATTTTTAAATGGCTCGACATTTTTATTTTACGCATGCATAGGAACTGTGTTGTGGTTCGGAAAAGGTAAGTGATTCATTATCGTGTTGCAACTTTTTAAGAGACGCCTTATTCGCCATGAGTGTTGCATCTTTGTTTGTTCCATCTTTTTATTTCTGTCTAATATACGGTACTAGATTTTGTGCCAGTCCCTTCGGGATTGTAACTGGCTAAAATTCTGGATTTCAAAAACAGGACTTTAGTAAGGGTTGTTCGGGAGTAAGGGTTACTATCATTTTCGGACTCCTCATGGTCGAAAACCAAATTCCAGCGTTTCCGGCCCTTTTGGCCATTTGGGGTTTATAGGACGTTAGTTCTCATTTTTGTGATGGGACCACCCCGGATATTTTTCTGGATTAGGATTCCACATGGTCGAATTACATAGTAAAAAAATTTCAGGTCTAAAGATGGCTTCCAGCGTGAGTTCCCGACCCAAGCCCGTAAATGGCCTAAGGGAAACTTCGAGAGTCCCGCCGTTGTAGTCGGCAGGACTATTTTTGTCGGAATGCCCAAGCCCTAAGGAACATTTTGATACCAAACTTCCCCGGAATGGAGTGACTCTAGGGGGTGATCTTGTTTGTATGCGACTGACAGATCTAACTTAGCAGGGGGAGGATAATTTTTAAGAAATATGTTTTGCAAAAGTTTTCCATTTCTGAAACATGAGCAAAATTTTTGAGCAACAGTTTTCAAAAATGTTTATTTCGAGAAGTTTCCAATTTTTAAACGTAGGAAAATGTTTTGAAAATAAAGAATATTTTTTCTAAAATTTAGTTCGAAACGAAATGGCTATACGTATATTCAAGTGTCTGCTAGCCATTAACGTAACCGTAGTTGGATCTTGGCTAATTAATTCACTCTTGAAATTACCGCTACAATATATGGAGCCAAACCCGGTCCAGTACTATTTGTTTAGCTATTTCGGAGGAGTGTTTCAATATATCGGTTGGATGATGAATGGACCGATATTATATGTGTACAGGTGTGAAGTCATGTTATTTTTCCTGAGGATTCTATCTAGATAGAGAGAAATCAGCGTATACATACAGCGTCATATACATCGAAATCAGCATCGTATTAATACATTGTAAAGTAAAATTGAGCGATAAAGAAAAAGTCATCGATTAATGATGCATGCATACACACGTGTCAGTGCATTGTAGGTTGATATTGTAAGGTTGATAAGTTGTTGAAACTATAATTCGCAACCTAAAACACTTCTGTTGTAGAATTATACAGCTTATTTTGGTTTTATCTTCTATTTCAGCTCCGACCACAGAAAGGCCATTCAAAAAGATATTAATCGACTGATAACTGCGATATTTTATAAGAACCAAGTACATAATATTACGAGCACTCAGCAAACTAACAATAATACTTAATACGAACTAATAATGTGAGAATAATTGTATTCGATTTAATGACTGATAAATTAATAATCAATATTTGTCAATCAATAACTACTGGCATATTGGAAACAAGGCAATATTCTTTTTAAGTATAGACTTAAAACTAAGAATAGTAAGAATAAAAAAGTTTAAGTACCATGTTGTCATTCTACTGATGATGACCCAAGCAACATGGAAATCGTCTAGAATTAGGGTCGAAAGGAAACATTATAATATGTTAAAAATTTATTCTTACTTGTAATTTATAATAAAAAAATTTTCAAAATAATTATAAAAAAATTTTAATACAAATGACTATAACCTAATTGACATTTATAAATGGTGTTGTCTCACCCGTAGCTTGTAACCAATATTTGTCAATCAGCACTACTGATTATCGGATATTTATGCGTTCTGCTGGATTTACCTTCAAAAAAATCTGACTTAACCCCGACAAAGAATCTGAGAATAATTGTAATGAATCACGACTTTATAACTAATAATTTTATAAACAATAATTGATTGTTTTGTCTCACTAACTCGGAGCGTTGCCAAGGTGTGAATTTTGTTCCGGCAAGCCGTCAAATGTTTTTGGCTAACTTTGTAGATCACGGTCGACTTATATGACGAGGCCGGGCTGCAAAAATTCCATTCTGAGTTTTTGCAAAAAAGGCAAATGGTCGAAAATATACACCTCCAGACAGTTACAGATGACGAAATAGTGTGGGAGGGCGCGTGGTTAGCCAGTTAGAGAAAGCGAGAGAACGTAAACAAGCCGGCTCCTCTCTTCTTCCTTCCTTCTTTTAATCGTAAACAACCCGTCTCTTTTGTTGTCAACAACTCCCTTTGTGCGGTCGGCTCTGTCTTTCTTTCTCTCCTTGTCTAACTACGCGCCCTCCCACACTATTTCGTCTGTCTCTCATTGTCTCTCTCTGGCGCCTGATTTTCGACCATTTGCCTTTTTTGAAAAAAAACTCAGAATGGAATTTTTGCAGCCTGGCCTCGTTATATAAGTCGACCATGATCTACAAAGTTAGCCAAAAAACAATTGACGGCTTGCCGGAACAAATTCACACCTTGGGAACGCCCCCAGTAAGTGGAGAAAGAAAATTGAACCAAACCGGCTCGCCAAAGTCATATACAGTCGAACCTCCCAATAACGCCCCTCCGAATAACGCCGCCCTCCCAATAATGCCGATTTTTTTAAAACTTTCCTTATAAATGACCCCCTAAATAACGCCGATTCAAATATTTTGAAGAAATTTTTGAAATTTTTTATCACTTTTGCAAAATTCCTAATAAAATTTAAAAAATTTTCAGATTTTCGGAAGTATTTTTGGCGCTTTTTGCCAAAAGTTTTACAAAATTCGGTAAAAAACACCAAAATTTTGTGAAAAAGTTCAAATTCGCGCCAATAAATTCAAATTTACTGCCGAAAAATTCAAAAACCCCCGATTAACGCCGATCTAACCAAATTTTGTTTAAAAACCTCCGAATAACGCGCCCTCCGAATAACGTCGCCCTCCCAATAACGCCGATTTCGTCCGGTCCCGAGAGGCGCGTTATTCGGAGGTTCGACTGTATATTGTTAGTCATATGTATTTAGTCAAAGTCATATATATTTATATACACGTGAACTTAAGTCGGGGGAACGGAGGTCGGAATCGTCGGGAAAAGTCTCCGGATCCTTTAACGTAACCCATTTTTTTGTATTCACATAGCAAAAATCCGACAAATGACGCGGCTAGCCACGTCCCATTACTCGTATCGTTATGATTGTATAACTTTAAGGTGGACGTGCACGACTTCCAGCCACGGAGGTAGTCATCTCGATAACATGAGTCCTTGCCTTTCGAATTCGATAGAAATCAAGATAGAGAGCGCGAATTGTGCTACTGAAAACTTGCCACTGGCATAAAAAATTCATATTTAAAAATTGTAATTCGTAAAAGGGAAGACAAGCAATAATCTACGACCTTGACAGTATTAGGCAAACTGGGCCACTTAAGCAGAAAATATCCAATATCCAAATCACGTGTTGCTGTGCAAATCCAACCAGTGAAGGATTCATTATCGATCCGTACATTACTGCGCAATGATAGGCAGAGTAAAGTGACTGGTAGATTAGCATTATTATGGCGCATACTAAAATCTGGCGTAGTTATTCCCCAATAACGGAGCTAAAAACTAGATCAGTATCAAAAATACTTACAAAGCAGGCGAAGGTCATGATTCTGTTCATTGGAAATCGAAAACAGTCTTGAATATCGTCTAAATATATTTACAGTGATTTCACAATCACAATGCTTTTCTCAAATTGACTTAAGCGCATACAATATTTTATAAGGTAAACAAAAATTAATAACTCATAGCCTTTTTATTCGCAACCGATAAACTTTCAAATATTATGTTAAAGAATCAGATTGACAAAAAATATTTCGTGAGTAAAGTTTTAGTTGAATTTAGTTTTAGTTGAATTTTCATAAGGGAACGTCCATAATATATGTGATTTCCACAAAGGGTTCAGTCAAGTTTCCACTTTATGATACAGTGCATAGAAAAATAGTGTGGAAAAAATAATTCCATAGGGAGAGGAGGTCGTCAAAACCCGATGTGGCTTTCGTTTATGGATGTACCCTAAGATAGACCACAAAGGATGTTAATTGGAGAGATGCTGCTACTTTTTATAAATTGCAGGGCTGTTACCCAATAATGTCTCTGTTGATTTCACATCAACAAATGTTCAGTGACTCATTTTAGAATTTTTTTTATTTTTCAAAATTTTAACCAATTTTGAATTGGCGCCAATTTTTTTGTCGAAAAGTGGAATTTTTTAGGTTTTTTAGGATGAAATATTTTGTTTATTTTTCGTCCGTTTATTGGACGTAAATTTGATGTTACTTATCCCATCTCAACTTTTTATCACGATTTCAGCGCATTGATCAGAATTTTATGTGAAATCAACAGAGGTAATATAACAGAGAGCTGACCAATAAGCAGGCCATACTCTCTACGGTATATATTACGGTATGCATGTAAATTGTGTGTGTCAGCTGACAGATTTATAACAATTTACCGTAAAGCAACAAATGCGGAAAATTCAAATATGAATGACGTCAGCGATGTGAAAATGCTTAGTAAAGCTGTTATTAATCCCGCGATCTGAAATATGGCCTTAAGGATTATTAACAAACATTCTTCACACTATATATTTTTCGCATCAAACAATCAAGAATACTCACAAAATGAAGCTGTTGGTTTTTATAATGATCGCCCATTTGATTTGGACCTACGTAGAAAAATTCCGCTTCAGCTGGAAAGCGAAATGACATGAAAACGAACGGTAGTAAAACAACAACAAGAATCATCCATTTGACTCGTCGCTGGTCCCACATCTGAAAGGGGAAAACATCTGAAACTGTAAACTGACTTTCCCTAATTTTCTTAAAGACAACAATATTAGACTTTAGGCTACTTTTAAGCTTAGCCAAGACTTAAGTTTAGGCTTAAACTTGACTTACAGAGGTTCAAAAGTTTTTTGTTCCTCCCAATAAAACAAAGAGTGACGTCATCAGAGTGGTCGAAAATTCCCGGCCACAAAAATCTATATTTTATTTTTTCTTCCCGACTTTTTGCATAATAACGTTTTGGCTCGAAAAACTATTTTCAGTGGTCACTTTTTAAATAAAATTGGACTCTTTTCTGAATAGAACATTTTTGAATGTAGGAATAAATGGATTTCAAAATGGATGTCTTTCCGCTGGGCTATTCTTGGCTTAGGCTTAAAGTAGCCAGAGACGTGACCCGGATATCATAGAAACAATTCCATTGGAGGTATCTTCTCGATAAACTGTTACCTTTCCATATTGGTGCGGATATGCAAAAGCAGTAAATCGATTAAATGCTATCAGAGTGTGACTAAAGAATTGCACATAAGTGAAATAGGCACTTGTGAGATAGCATGGATTTGCCAAAACTGGTGAAGACCATTCCCAAAAATTAAGAAAAATGCCGTATGAAAATAATCGGATGGTTAGTTGAATCTGTAATCAGATAAATTATTTTGATTAAAGATAACCTTTTAATTTGTTTTGGCTATAAAGAGGTTAGTAAATGTTTTGTTAACCTTTCCCATCAAACCGGTTGGGAAGAATCATTCTTCCCAACTGGTTAGCATGTGAACCTTCAGGTTTCTCACGAGAACCTCCCTTTTTCTGGGTTCACAAAGGTTCACATTGCACAGCCCTAGACGAATGCTAAAAAGAATGCAAAAACGGTAACAGGGGATGACATAATTTCTGAATGGCCCCTTATTTCTTTGGTATGTTCAGGTTAAACATACATGCGTACAGTGCAGAATATCCGCTATGCCCAACATTGCAAATAGGCGATAGAATGCTGACTGAAAATACGGCGCTCCTGTACAAATTTGACGGATTATGAAAATTGTGACGGAAATATGGAAAAAATAAAAAGGCACTATGACAATAGCATCAGCGATTTCCCAGGGTGCTATGTAACGGTAGCAATCTGTGGCGTTTTCTGGACAATGCCCCACAAATTTTGACATAGATAATTTAACAAGTGTTTCCACTGAAATAAATCTTAAAACAGCAAACGGTAACATTTACCCAGAAAAAATTATAAACATTTATAAAATACGCTAAATAAATCCTTCATGAATTATTCTCAATTACGTATTGAAAGAGAAAAGAATAGTTTGTGCCGCGACAGAAATATAAATTAAGGCTAAAAGCTAAATTTATCGCAAGGTGAATTTTCGCTCCTATTGTTGAGACCAACGTTGAGACCAAACTCAGCAAGCACATGCTTCGGGGAAATGATTAATAATAAATTGAAGTAATAATTATCGGAAAGATCGGCATTATTTTTGCAAATGCCACTATTTGACGCAAACAACGTTTTGTATTCTTCAGTGTGGATGGAATATAGTCCGTGTTTAGAAAGCGGATTGTGTTTTCAGAAGTGAAAAGCTGAAAACAAGAAAGTCATAAAAGATAAAACCAACTTCATTTTTCAGTCATCTCAAATTGAACGCTTTTGGGCCCGCTACAGCCATGTTTTGTACCCTTCACAACGGCGCCGGAGCGGACATAATGTGTCCGAAAAATCTGAAATGTCTTGCCGAGCCCGGGAAATCCGACCTACCCCCCTAAATCGACCCCGGGGAGTTCAAATCCGGGCTCAGATTTTGCCTGGTCCCGCCACGAAAGTTGGGAAAATCGCATTTTTGGTACAAAATGGCCCACAAATGACCATTTTTGATGCGTTACGTTAAAAATAATCGCAGATTCGGACTCAGCGCATCAAAAACCCCTAAAAACACATTTTGCTGACATTCCGAAAAAAGTTCATTTTTTGGCCATTTTCGACCATAGGCGGTACCACACGGATTTTGATAAAATCGATTTTTTGAAATGAGTGTTTTTAGGGGTAATTCGATGCGCTGATTCCGAATCTGCAATTATTTTTTTCATATCACGTCAGAAATGGCCATTTTCGGACGAATTTTCCCACGATCTTAGGCCAAATTCGGATTCGCCGTAGCCGAAATAGGGGAAGTACCAAAAATGCCAGTCGATTTTTCTCCAAAATACACGAAAATGGGCATTTTTGGGCAAAAAAATCTTAAAAATTTAGGGGCACACCTCAATTTCCTCACAGGCTAGATTTTTTATGAAATTGTAAATATTCAGGACCTGACCGATGGCCCCTGAAAAGGAAATTCAAATCCCACCATTTTTTATTGAAATATGGTGTCTCAAAGTTGACACATTTTACAGGGAAAAACGCAAAGTGTACCAACTTTGGACCGCAATATTTGACAAAAAAATGCTGGGATTTGAAAATGAACCACCAGGTATGATAGAGCAACACCTGAAGTTGCATCCTGGCAAAAAAATCTTTGATAAGAGGAAATTTGATTTTTGCCTGTATTTCGGTCCGGACATTTTATGTCCGCTTTTGTAAGGCAGCGGCGCCGTCGTGCCTTATGGGTTTTGACCCTGCTGATCCGGAATCGACAAATACTTTTAACAAATCCTTCTACTCAAACAAATCTTTAACAGTAAATGGTAATATTTTCGCAGAAAACAATATTATTTATAAAACACGATCATGTGGTCCACATTAGCATCTCTGTTCGGCGGTAGCGTAAAATGAGGTTAAAATTAAGGCTAAAAGTTAAATTTGTCGCAAGGTGAATTTTCGTTGACATATTGAGACCAATGTTGACATCAAACTCAATAAGCCGTTAACTGCTTTAGTTGAGGCATAGGAAGGGCGCATCAAGTATCTAATAATAAATATCACAAGATGAAATTTTTGCTCATTTTCGGTGACATATTGAGATAAAATGTCACCGTAAAATGTTGCCTAAACAATCACCTGCTTAATGTGTCTGGTCATAGCGCAATAATTGCAGGAAAGGACTCTATGGCATTTCCTTGTGGAACTTTTGGCGCAAAAAGTGATATATGTTGCTTATTAAGGTAATAAGGAAAGTAGTGTTTAGGAAGCAGGTGGTGTTTTCAGAAGTGAAAAGAGAGAAATAATAAATGATAAGAATAACTCAGTTTTTGAGACATCTCAAATTCTACGTACATGTCTGATGTTGTCCATTCCACAAATAAACGCTGATTGGCAAAGAAAATAGTCTGTAGTACTGCCGGTTGATTATAGCCGAGTCTACTTATAGTCTACTGGTAATCTCTGTTGTAGTCATTGTATATAATCACTAAGGGAGCGCCGCTAGGGTTAAAACTGTGTGATAGGAGGCCTCATTAGAGCGGGGAAAACTGTTTTGTACCAAGCAACCTCCCGCACGTAAGTAACATCCCGCCCGGGAAAGTCCTGACCTCGTTAGAGACCTGGTGAGAATATCACGACCTCGTGAGAACAAATCTCGAATCTGACGTCAGATTCGTGATCAGCGCATCCGAAAACCCCCGGGTGCCAAAAATCAGACCCGTAGACACCTTGCATAAAAAAAACCCGATTTTTTGCCCAAAAAGTGGCTTTTTTCATAAATGCGCCAAATCAAAAAGTGTAAAAAGCAAAGTGGTCCAGAATCGCCTCAGAAATCGATTGGGAACATAAAAAAAACATCACTTCCCCAGGCCAAAACCCTTAAACACGTTTTTCGGTTTTGGCGCGAATTCAAATATTCAAATTTTGGTTCTGATATTTTATTCGGGATCAGCAGCCTCAGGGCTTTCAAATGAGCTATCACTCGCCCCGATCTGACCACGGAAAGGTGCCGAAGTGAGAGGATCATTTGAGCGTCACATACGTACCAGGGCTGGGAACTTTGATCGCGGGTCCGTCCGATCCGATCCTCGGTGACCTCCAATCCGATATTTCCGATCCGATCCAAAATTTTTCACCAAATTTGGCTGTTTTTCAAAATTTTTCCCAAATCATCTAAGTTTGCTGTTTATGCCCAAAAATGGGTAAAATTTGCAAGTTTTTGGTAAAATATGTCAAAATTAATGTTTTTTCATGAAATTGTACAATTTTTTTATTTTTTACTCAATTTTGCTAAATTAAGAAAAAATTTGGAAAGAACACTTTTTTCAGGAAAAATTTTTCGCGGGAGCGAAAAATTTAGCAATTTTCGGCGTTTTTAGCTCAAAAACAGTAGTTTTGGTTACTAAAAACGACAATTGCCGTTCAATAACAACGGGTAAATAAAGAAAAATCAGCGCCGAAGGCGAAAATTATTCTATTTTCGGCGATTTTCATATAAAAATTTGCACTATTTTTATAAATACTTGGAGGAGAATTGTTATCCAAATAGCGCCGCGGGCGAAAATTGTCTCATTTTGGAATGGTGGTTCATTAAAAAATTCTAAAATTTTTCCCGGCCGTGCCCTATCGGGCACGGCCGGCGGGAATATAAAATTTGAATCCGCCGAGTGCATTCTTAGGGGTGCTTGGATCGGATCGGAAAATGGCCAAAAAAACCGATCCGATCCGATCCGAACCCCAAAAAAACCGATATTTCCGATCCGATCCGATCTCCCAGCCCTGATACGTACACGACGCCGCTTAGTATTTAGGGATATATTGTAAATTTAGAAGTCTCTCTTGTCACCTAATTTTTCCAAAACGTAGTACAATGTTCAAATGTATAAAAAATTAAAGGTTTATATTGGACAAAATATTTAATATTGCCAAACACAATTATTTTGAATTTTTTCTTTTTTCTACACATTATTTCTCTTTCTCTAGGGGGCTAAATAGAATGTGGGGAGTTATTTTAGGGTGGGACTTATTGCAGGAAACACGGTGGGTAAAAATTGTATAATACTGTGTTAATTTTTATATATTGCATTTATTTTAATAGTCCTTATTAATTTTTACTTTCACAATTTTTGCTGTGTACATATGAGTCACATTGATTGGTATCGCATTCGTACTCGATATGGTGCTTCCATATCTTCCCAGCATTTTCTGATATTTTCTTCTTATTGCTACGAAACATGGTTGAAATTTTTCATATGTATACCGTCGATATGGATTGATGAATAAAATTGTGAGCAAAGTGTTGCTGAAAGCGTATAAGCACAGACTTATAATGCCAATCTAAAATTATTACGTCATATTATGGTACTTTTTCAGTTCCCCTCATATGCCGAAGTCTTTTTATAATAGTCAGAACACCGAAATTTTTCTTATGTCCCCCGATGGTTCCTAAGACTGAAATTTTCAAAAATATTTTGGCGGAAATTCAAGTTTATATTTACCAAGAAGTACGAAATTAATATGTCTTTGGCCAAAAATCACAATTTTGGGCATTTTCCCATGTAAGTGGCAAACACATAGAACAAAAATGGATTCCCCATGAATTTTTAGCCATAATAGAACTTGTGTAATTTAAAAAAATTATTTTTTACCGCCGTTGTCATATACGGCATCAAGAATAGCATTAAGAAAGTAATTCTGTCAAAAATTGTGTGGAAAATTCTGGCCACAAATTCACGCGGAATCCAATTATTTCGACCACTTAAATATAGATTTTTGCTTAAATTAGTTGAATTTGAGTACTTATTGTAAATAAAATTCTGAATTCCCGCCTAAATATTTTTGAAAACTTTAATCTCAGAAATCATCAGAAGACTTAATAGAACTGTGTATATAAAAACATTAGGTGTTTTGAGAGTTTTATTTAATTTTTGGCTTATGGGGGAACTGAATAAGTACCCAAATTATTCTCATAGTTGGAAAACAAAAAAAAGTTACATCTCCAGCAAAACGGTCGGTGGGGCTGTTCATCATTCCACGGATAAAGATCCAGACCACCGGAACCATGAAAAATATAATTGGAGAAGCAAGCTGGAGTAAAAAATTATTAATACAGTCTAGGACACACTATAATCACACCATCGGGAATGGGAAAAATTTTTGTTATTCTAAAAAAATTTATGGATTTCCAGGTTTAATAAACTATCGATGGCTCTACGAAACTATTGATAGCTTTAACCTAACACTACGTGTATGCCTTTTTTTACAGTAGTGATAATAGTACTACAACTATAGTGCTACAACTATAATTAGAGTAGAAAATTGAGATTTTATTGTTTTTTGACCGTTTTTTGATTTTCTGAGCGCACTTTTCCTACCTAACTTGCTGGGATTTAGTATTAAAGTGTTGTCCGGTTTTTCAAAAGTGGTAATTTTTCTTTAAAAAATGACATTTTTAATAAAAACGTTTGTTTCGGCTGTTTTTTGACGGCTCATGTTTTTTCTGACATCACTTTTCTTACCTAACTATACGGAAAATAGTATGAAAAGTGCATTTAGTTTTTTCAAAATTCACATGTTTTGGCCAAAAAATGTCATTTTTTAAAAATTTTTCCAAATTTGATCATTCTTCATTAAGTGTTCTTCCAACTTAAATGACGGCAGGAACAGCAATATTTATTTAGGGGAATGATATTTTCAGCACAAAACTGTTAGAATTGTATAATAGCCTTTTTAACATAAATTAACAAACTTTTGATGAAAGGGACACTTTTGAAGCAATTAATGTATTCGAATCTTTTCGAGCTTTCTCGAGTCCATTTCGAGCTCGAAAATCGAGCTCGAGACCTCGACAACCCTAGTAATCTTCAAATGTGATTCACATTCCAAGCACATTTTGACATCTCTGCTTTGCAATATAAAATTTTACCTGTAGAATTAAATGCACTGTTAATTGGATTTGGAGTTTATATGTGCGCTTTGAGTAAATACGAATATTTTGGCGCAAAATTCTTATAATAAAATAAGCCATAACGAAACAAATAGATTCGGTTATCGTGAAACCGACGACAATGGCTGCCGAGTAGGGCATAGGAGACTTAACTCTCAGTAAGTTAGGTTGACCGAATTCCAACGCCAAAACAACGGCGTCTCGAGGTGGAGCAGTGACATTAAAAGAGAAACTACGATCCTCCACATAATCTGCAAGAGTCTAAAAATTGCATGACATTAGCTCATTTATGCCACTGGGCATTAACCTATTAGAAGCGAGAAGCTTATATAAAGGCGAAACACTGTCTTGCAGTGTTTCGCAAAAATTTTCAAGTTTCGAAGAGCTAATTTCGTGTTTTCTTTTACTACAGGACTTACTCTTTTATTCTAATAATACGACACTAGCGGCTTGGGACTCCCAACGGGAGTCCGATTAAACATTTTATCTATGTGTATACTTATATGTTTTAAGTTCCCTCACATTCCAAGGAAGAAGGTCTGGCGCACCGCGCCCGACCACAGGACTGGCTCGGCGCCTCCGGCGCCTCGCAATGTTTATGGGGTTTATGACATTTTGGTGAAAAAAGGTGGAATCCTCAAAACGTGATCTTTGATCCCTTAAAAAGGTGAAATCCTCAAAATATGCACCCACAAGAATGACATTTTGGTGGAAAAAAGGTGGAATCTTCAAAAGTGACAAAATTTTGGTCTATATTTTAGCTAAAATTTGTCTACATTTAGCTAAAGTTTGACCTCAAATTTGGATTCCCCGCTAAAAATTACCCTAAATAGGTACATTCTATTTAGGTGCCTGTAAAAAATTAAGCACCCCTAAGAATGCACTTCCCAAAAATCCCATCGGACAACAGATCCCATGGGACAACTGACAGCTTTAATTTACTACAAGAATAACAAAATAAAAAATTTACAATCAAAGTCGCCGACCTCGGCGAATATCTAGAGTTATGGATCCTGGAAATCCAGGATTTTGGCCAAAGCATAGGCGCAAAAATCCGCTAGAGCTATACCATGTGGGCGATATAATTTTTGCGAATGATATTTATGCGTTTAAATTCGCGCCATTTCAATTTAGCCCCTTTAAAAGGGAGCTAGCTCAAATCTGATATTGCTAATCCTTTCTAAAATACGATTTTAAGATAGGGTTAGCAATATCAGATTTGAGCTAGCCCTCTCCTAAAGGGGCTAAATTGAGATAGCGCGAATTTAAACGCATAAATATCATTCGCAAAAATTAAGTCGCCACCTGGTACTTTAGCAGATTTGAAGAAGAATGCGACCCACGAGGGATACAGTAAAACCACTCTAGCTACTACTAGGTTTTTTAGGTTTTATATTTTTTCTGTTTTCCTTTGATATAAAATATTTTCAAAAAGCACCCTTTTCCGTCAGCAATAATATGTGGGAGTCTGAGGGCGGAAAGTCTCAATACCGTGGCGCAATTCTTACGGTGATTCAGTTTCTATATTACAATTTTATAACATAGTAATTACTTCTCCAGTCAGGAGCACGTCGTAAACCATAATTCCGTAGGCTAGTGCAAGTCCAAGTGAAAATATTTCGATCAGAGCAACACTTCCTGGTTTCATAAGGTACTCGTAAATCCTTTGATCCGGTAAAACAACTGTCAAACGGTAAATGAGACAATATGCTTGGGCGAGAAGAACATTGACAGCCGCGAAAATTATGATACATAGCTAAAATATAAAGCCTAGTTTTCGTTTAGAGTTGGGCTAGAGAGGAACAATGTGAACCTTTATTACACCAATTGTGAAACAACAGAAAGGAGGCTCTGATATAAACTCGAAAGTTTACATCTGCGAAAAATGCGTAAAAAGTTTATGTATAAAGCTTGTGTATAAAGTTTGCATATTTATAATACTTATGCAAAAATTTGGCAAAGGTTGTCTGCATCGGATTTTAGGAGTTAGGTAAAAAATGCGTTTTTGCATTGCTCCAACTATGTAATAGAGAATTTAGCAGAACAAGAAAGACAAAGTGCTAATTTCCTGATAGACAAATAATATATACGAAAATAACCGACAGACACAAAAATTTAAAACTTTTCAAAAAATCTAAATTTTTCATGTCCATTGCTCCAAAAATTTTGATTTTTTGAAAAGTTTTAAATTTTTTCGGGTTTTAACGTTTTTAGGGGGTGTCAGATGCGCTGATTCCGAATCTGCAATTAGTTTTTTTCGTTAGGTCTCAAAAACGGTCATTTTGGGGGTTTTATTTGCTCAAAAAAGGCACTTTTTTAACAAAAACGGCCATTTCGCGACTTTCGTGTCAGAACCAGGTCAATTCCGAGGTCAAATTCGGACTCCCCGCACCCGAATTAGGGATACTTGATTGACATCACTTGATTGACACTTTATTTTGATTGACATATACAAAGTGGAATGGAACTTTCGCTACAACCCAATAGAAGGGTATTATACGCATATGAGCCTTCGTGTTTACAAGTGAACCTCCCTTCTTTTCAAATGGCTTATTTTGGAATGGTTCACAATCAGTTCCCTTTACACATTTTTAACATTAGTGCACTAAAAATCATACCCCAACTTTCGCGCCAACTAATCCAAAATATTTAAATAAGCCTTTTATTTCACCGGCACTCAAGGGAAGTAGCAGTTTAGGATGAAGTCCATATCCAAGAAGAATTGTGAAAAGCAAATCCCATATCTGAAATTATTTAGTATGTAATTTTTTCAAATTATACCTAAAGTCGAAAATTTTAATATTGATAATAACTTACGGAAATAAGACAAAGAAAATAACGATATTCAGACATGCTCTTCGGTGAGGCACGGATAACCATGAAGACGACGTAGCATTGGAAAAAGATAGAAATGGTGGTCAATAGAAGCAATATTGCATTATAAAAATCGTCATCCATCTTCATAAAATGTCCTTTTATAAAAATGCCAAATTTATAAAGAGATGGTCATGCCAGTGTCAAATTATAGTGTCAAAACGTTAAAGGTAAAACCGGATGTCGTAGTTCCGTCCTAGGAAAGACTTACTAATATACCATTGCAGTTAATTTTTGTCAAGTAAGTGAAAATGGAAATGATTTTCGGTGGACATGAATTTTTGGTGGAAATTCATTTCGGAGAATGACAGATGTTCCCACCACAGTTTTATTTCCTCTGTCAATGCATGTCTTGTCTTGACAATGCTATTTGGAAATGGAATACATCTGCTGAGGTGCCTCGATTTTGTTCTCAATCTTGCCCGCCGTTTCGTCATGGAACACATATTTCCGTTCGTTAAGCGAAACGTTCAAAAATTTACACAAAAATACTAAAACTGGAGGAAAATTTAAGAAATGCTCCTTAAGAGAGCTGGCCTGGAAGAAGCCAAACCATTTTCACATTATACTGCTTATAGTGGTTAGGTTATGCGTCATGTGAAATTGTGCCTTCTTGTTCATTCTTCTCTAATCGTCTGCCTTCCCTCCTCATTATGGTTCAATCAGACTGCAAAAATGGTTCCTTTATCTATCCCAACCATTGCTACTCATTCGCTTACGACCATACCGCGTTGAGAACACAGTATCCCGTCCGATCTGCCAAGTTAAGCAAGGCTGGGCTCGATTAGTACTTGGATCGGAGACGTCCTGGGAATCTCGAGTGTTGTAAGCCAAGATTTTTTTGTTTCCGACTTTTATGTTTAATCCCTCTTTTAAAATGGAAAATAGATTCATTACAACTCTCCAATTAAATCCAAATTTCAAATTGGGCCCAATTTATGAGTAATTTCCTTCTTATCGTGATTTAGAATATTTCGACACCTTTGGAATGTAAGGCTTAGATAAAGCTTTGGAAAATACCCTAATACCTGTAATTACACCCTATAGTGGGGAATAACTATTAGCCATAACAAACAAGGAGGCGATTAGTTCAAACACTCTCTTCAAACGCGCCTACAAAATAATGAGTAAATAATGCTTTGCCAAAGAGAGAAAAAGGTAGACTATAAAATAAATGAATCAAATAAATTATAGTCATCCTTTTTCTCTCTCTGGCAAAACATTATTTACTCATTATTTTGTAGGCGCGTTTGAAGAGAGTGTTTGAACTAATCGCCTCCTTGTTTGTTATGGCTAATATAACTCCTCTGTAATTACTCCAATTTGGAAATAATTGAAATCCAATTCATTTTGAAATTCTATATAGATTCTTAAATATAAATATTTTGCACTGGGATTTTATAAATCTATAGATTGTTATTTTTTTATTAATTTTCGCACAAATTAGTCAAAAATTGGTCATTCCTTTTAAGATTTCAAAAAATCAACCTATGATAACGGTATTGTAATTAAGAAATTTGGTTTCCAAGAAATTAATTATAAGGGTAAGCATTTCGTGCACAAAAAGTGCACAAAAAGAAGATCAACAATTGAATCCCGACATAACAGCCATTATTTGCTGAAATCTCCTATCAAAGAAATATGCAAGTAGAAATTTTACATGCAATTTTTTATAACGAATTTTCATTACAAGTGATGATTATTGTGATTACATAGCTGCCTGATAAGGGAAGTTTGTTTAATTGTTATTTTTTAATTTCAGTCTATATATCGAGATTCAATTGTTGGAAATATCCGAATCCAACCCTGAATTTCTTAAATATAAAATTTCTAAAGTAGCATAACGTAATCATCGGTTGATTTTTGAAATCTTAAAAGGAATGGCCAATTTTTGACTAGGTATTGCCAAAACTAAGTTAAAAAAATAACAGTTCGCAAACTTACCTTATGAGTGTCATTTTCACTGTAAGTGAATCAGGGGTAAGGATGTGAAATGAAAATGTTTGAAACCCCATACTACCGTAAATTCTCTAATTTAACCCCGGGGGTATAATTATTCAATCGAGCTCTAGAGGGGGGCAAAATTAGAGGGAGGAGTAAATTAGAGCGTCAAAAATCCATACAAAACGTATGGAAATTTGAGGGGGTATAATTATTCAACCGTGCTCTATGGTTCATATCTGAAAAGTAAGGACTGACTTGTCCTACGCCAGCCACACGAAGGATGTAAACAAGTCAGAAAAAGGGCGGCAATTTGAATGGGGTTTTCGGGGTCTTGGCTGATTTGGGCTGTATTTGGTTGGTTTTGGCTTTATAGATACAGTTTTAGAATGTAGAGTGATGGTTTTAGAGTATTATAGACTAAAATAGACTGTTTATAGACATACTTAGACTGATTCAGCCCGAAAACCCCATTCAAATTGCCTCCCTTTTTCTGACTTGTTTACATCCTTCGTGTGGCTGGCGTAGGACAAGTCAGTCCTTACTTTTCAGATATGAACCATAGAGGAGCAAAATTAGAGGGAGGGGTAAAATTAGGGGGAGGGGTTTTGTCGACTTTGTTCTCAATAGAGAGGTCAAGTGAGCTTGGACATTCTGAAGTCCGGTGTAATGCATATGTTACGGCCAATGTGCGAAATCGGCCAATATGCATATTGGCCGGCCAAAGTGCGTAATTCGCACATTGGCCGATTTTCGCGGCCAATGTGCGAAATTCGAGCTTTGGCCGGCCGATATGCATATTGGCCGGCATTGTTGGCCAATGTACGGAAATTGTTTCATGAATTATAAAATGATTTATTTAAAATGGGGAAACAGAAAATTTTATTGACTTCTCAAAAAATGAACAACTTATCATGTTTGTTATCACGTGGCATTAAACCGTGGCCGTCTTCACGACAGGGTGTAACGCAGTTGGCGGCGAACAAGTTGTTCGGAACGCCATGTCGATAGAGTATAATTTAAATTTTTTATATAATACCGTAAGCCGCTATCACGCAAATTTTTTCGCCCTAATAGCGCAAATTTTTTGAAAAATTACGCAGTTTGCGAAAAATTGACATTGAAAATTTTGTATATTCGAAAATTATCAAAAATTTAATGTGAAAAGTAATAAAAATTAGAATGATTAATAAAAAATTATAAATTAATAAAAAATAGCGAAGTGGGGCCGCTTCGCGGCCCTCACTTCGCTAGGAAGCGGTTAGCGTGCACAGCGGGAGATTGGGTTCGTCATCGCTTCGCGCACCGCCATCAGTATGCCCTCGTCTGTATCAGTATGCCTACTGCCGTCAGCAGTCAGATTGGGTTGTTCGGGAGTAAGGATTGTTCGGGAGTAGAGCAGCATGAGACTATTTCGGGCCTTCGGCCCTCATCCGACTCCCTACGGGAGTCCTATTAAAAGTTTTGTGTACATTATGCCTATATGTTCTAAGTTCCCTCACATTCCAAGGGAGAAGGTCGGGCGCTCCGCGCCCGACCACAGGACTGTCTCGCCGCCTCCGGCGTCTCGCGTATATGGTTAGGGTGAGGTCGACAGTCGCGGCCTTCGGCCGCTCCTTCTGACTAATCTGTTGTCTTTGACTGTTTTGTGTCTCTGACTGATTAGTGTCTCTGACTGATTAGTGTCTCTGACTGTTTTGTGTCTCTGACTGATTTGTGTCTCTGACTGATTTGTGTCTCTGACTGATTTGTATTTTTCTCAATTTCCCACATTTTCGTCATGCCGTAGTTACTGACAAGGAAAGCTCACTTGAAGTCGCGCGGCTTCGGGAAAACTAGCTGGATAGGATTGTAGTATGTTCTGCAAATAGCATTTTTAGGGGTAATTCGATGCGCTGATCACTAATCTGCAATTAGGTTTTTCGTATCGAGTCAAAAAGTACCATGTTCATCAAGTCATAATTGTTGTCGCTCGCACCTCTAAATGGCTTGGCTTTTACTTAGTAGAGTTGTTACGTAGAAATGACCTTTATGATTATCATAATTTAGGTATGGTTCCCTTCTCTGCTCTCTACCGAAAATGTTGCCTTTTTCAAGTGTACCGCACACAAGAACCTGTGTGTCTGGGATTCAGATCTCGAAAAAATTTGAAATAAAAAATCCGTCAGCGTTTGAATTTGCGCCAAAATCCCCGTTGCTGTTATCGTCTGCACTTTGCAAATTTGAATAATGCATCAGCTATTTGAGCGCCAATTCAAACTCCACTAATTTATTCGTTAGCTCGTTCGAATATTCCTCAACGAGCTAAAAAAATTTACTCGTATAAAATCTGCGTTATTCTTAAATTTTTATGGAAGCGTTAACACTGGACTTATAATTAGGGTGGCTCGCGGGGGGGATTTTGCGTTCGGGGGCGCCCCCGAAAGTCGGGGATAATTTTTTCGGGGATCGGGGATTTTCCCCGACTTTCAGTCGGGGCCCCGGGGCCCCCCCGGGGATTTCAAAATTTTTCAAAAAGTGCTATTTTTGCATAAAAATCGCCAAAATTTTCAAAAAAGGGGTTATTTTTGTTAAAAACTCAATTTTTATTATAAATTCCAGCTAATATCGATCATTTTCCTTCAAAAATTAGGTTATTAAAAAATTTTCTTCAAATTAAGCTATTTTTCAAAATTTTTCCCAAATCACCTAAATTTGTTGTTTCTGCCTATAAATGGCAATTTTTGGTGGTTCTCATATAAAAATTTGCACTATTTTAAAAAATACTTGAGGGAGAAGCGGTAACCAAATAGCGCCGCAGGCGAAAATTTTTAAATTTTGGAATGGTGGTTCATTAAAATTTTCTAAATTTTTATGGATAAAAAAATATATTTAATAATATAATCACATTATAAGTTATAATGTGATTCCCAAATAGAGTAATTTGGTAGTAGAGTGCCCCTAAATAGAGCTCATGTGATATTTTGGCGCTTCTATGGTTTCCCCCCCAAAATCAATAGGGTCCCCCCTATTGATTTTTTTGGTGCAAATTTCTTCAGTCGGAGGAAAAGGAGATGAACCTTGTTTGAATAAAATGTTTACAAAAATAAAATTTGCACCAAAAAAATCAATAGGGGGGACCCTATTGATTTTGGGGGGGGGGAAACCATAGAAGCGCCGATATTTTTGTTAAGATATCTCCTCTAAGTGTAAAGTCCTTATATCTTCTGTGCAACTGAATCATAGGGACACCAAATTCAAACGACAAAAAAATCGTACATTCAGAAATACAGATAATACGTTCCTATTTTTATGTCTGTCTCCAAAGTATAGATGTTTTATGTTGCCAGTACTAATTTTGGAATTTAGAATCATCAGCAGTCTTCAAACAAAGGAGGTCTTCAAATATGCCCGGTAAGAAATCATTGTTTTCTTGGAACTGAGTTATTGTTTCTAGATTTGACAAAAAGATAGTTTGCCCATATTTTCTTTCTATTTTCTTAAGAAACGTGCCCTCAAAAAATGGATAGTGTGCTATGAAAGTCAAAAATACTAAAGCGATACAATGTGATTCGATTTACTTGGCTTGGCTAAGCCAAGCTAAAGGCATGCTATCGTACAATAAAAGATCAACATAACCAGTAAAAAATTAAACCGAATCTTTATGACCATAACGTAAAAAAATCGATTTCATTTTGGGCTTAAACATCAGCACGATTCAGTGGCAGGAGACATATTGGACTGAGCTTACATCTTGAGCGTGTGCCCAAGCGTCCTTACTAGAGCGGACCCAGTTTCGGTCTCCGATCGGTTGCAGAACTTGAACCGAAGATACAAAAAATTCAGCAGAAAATAACTGTAGCCGAAGTTTTTAAATTTAAAAACCGAAATAACCGGAACTTTTGCTCGTCGAAATGGGCGTCAATCCCAAGTAAACACTCATGACTACTGATATTATTCAGGAATAGATGATGTGCACCACGTGATGGAAGGAACAATGAATACTCTTTCCATTCTGTTCAACGTCTACTTACTTTATCTCATCAAATATCACTCCACTTTTGGGGTGAAACTGTATCAATACCTGTTAACCATCGATGCATTGCTCGATCTCGCCCTTAGCATAAGCGCGTTTATCGTGCAGCCGGTAGTTATGATTGAAGCATTTCTTTTCGTGTATTTCATAACAACGTTCTATTGGGATTCTCTCTGAAGATGCCTAAACCCCTTTGAACTCGTTTTTCCGTAGAATTTCATTCTCTGAGATAATAGGCGAAAGAATGAATTCACCCTTTCACCAATTTAGCTTTCCAATAAATTTTACTACAACTTTTCTTATCTCAATTTTCAACAAAATTTTATAAACCAGAAGTATATCGTAAAACTCATTTCATAATTAATTGATTCAGTAAGCACACATGACTCCTGTTATTATTCAGGAATAGATGAAGTACACCATATGATGGAAGGGACAGTGAACACTCTTTCCATTCTGTTCAACGTCTACTTGCTTTACCTCATCAAATATCACTCCACCTTTGGAGTTAAACTGTATCAATACCTGTTGACCATCGACGCATTGCTTGATCTCGCCCTTAGCATAAGCGCGTTTATTGCACAGCCGGTAGTTTTCTATTTGCATTTTGTCTTGAATTTTGGCTAAAAGTTGAAATTTTAAGTAATTGACGAAAAAAGGCGAAAATAGAACTTTTTTAGCCATTTCCGACTTAAATTTGAGAAATAGTATAAAAATGCCAGACAGTTAGAAAAAAGCGAGAGACTTCTCAAAAAATGTCATATTTAGGATACAGTTTACTGCAAAAAATTTATCTGGTCTGATTTCCAGGTCGTAATAACTGCAAACGGATATAGTACGATGATTTCAAACGGTTTCTTTGCCGGTCGATCAGCTTCTTTTGATTCTTTTGCTGTGATGGTATATCTGGTCATTATTCATACAAATATTATATGGATCCCAGTGCAATTTATCTACAGATATCTGTTATTGTGCAAAGCAAAGTAAGATTTGTACAAAATTTTAACACTGTTATTGATCTGCGATTGGAGGTGCATAATGTTTGATGTGGTTACATTCCCAATCGCTTTGTGAGGCCATCTTGGACAACTTTGCTTTTTACACATTTAAATTTGGCATCAGGAGACAATTTTCCTAAAAAAGAGCGCCTTTTGGTCAATAATGACATTTTCAAACCATCGCGTCCCCGAGTTGACTTTTTGCACACGTGGTTTTCGACTTATACTAGATCTATTATCACGAAGTCGTGGTATTCTCATGAGGTTTACAGCCGATAGCTGTTACTATTCAAGATTATTCGGAATTAAAAACAATTCACACAAGAATAAGTGACTGGATAATCTAGAAATTGATAGTCCGGTTTCAAGTTATTTGGACATGACTGTAATAGTCACTGTTCCAAATTTTAGTACCAAATCGACACGAGCCCTGGTCTATTTACGTAGGGGTCCTTAATTTTGTAGGGGTTCATTCTTAATTCATGTAGGGGTCCTTAATTCTGGTTCAAGATGCCTTAACATGGGACGCATGAAAACTCCAACTTTGACGGCTTATATCTCAGAGTGGATGTCCATTTAGTAAAAACGGACAATTGTGTTGTCGAGGCACTTTTTGATAATCTATCGATCACCAAAGCCAAACTTCACCTAGGTACCGCTCCTTGTCTGTAAAATACATCTAGGGACACCAGGAGACAATTTTTATGAAAATTTTTGTTCAATAATCATATTTTTGAACCATCGGGTCCCCAATGTTGAGTTTTTACACACGGGGTTTTCGACTTATACTAGATCTATTATCACGAAGTCGTGGTATCTCACGAGGTTTATAGCCGCTTCGTAAACAGCAGGCTGTTACTATTCAAGATTATTCGAAAGTAAAAATTATTCACTCAGCAATCAGTGACCGGGTAATCTAGAAATCCGAGAGTCCGGTTTCATATTATCTAAACATGACTGTAATAGTCACTGTTCCAAATTTTAGTACCAAATCGAAACGATCCACCATTTTTGTTATCACGATTGCAGTAGCGCAGAGCGCAATTACTATTTTCATCACTTTTTGCGCTTTCGGTGAAGTGCGCGAAGAGTTTCAGCCGATAGGTCACCATGTGCTGGAGTTAAACAGCTGGCCAAATCCCGGAAGGATATACGTATTGGGACGTCGTTTAGTATGTTTTTATATTTATAACAAATTTAAGATAAATCTTATCAGGAACACTCACCTGGTGAAGCGCGAGTTTCAAAAAACCAGCCGGATAGGGTTGTAGAACTCGACGATTGGAGTCGAACGGTACCAAACTTTTTTCCTAATACATCTTGAAAAAAAAGTTCACAAATACCTGAAAGTCAAAAATGGCCATTTTTGGCCAAAAATGGCGGTTTTTGGCCAAAAAATGCCACTTTTTGACGCAATACGAAAAACTAATTGCAGATTCATGATCACCGCATCGAATTACCTCTAAAATCACATTTCCCATAAAAATTCTGAAACTTTGTAAAATCTCGATTTTTGGAGCAAAGGGAGATGGATTTGTTATAGTGATTAGTGCTAATTTGGCAACCCATAGAAAATACCAAAAGTCATATTACAATTCTAGAATAAACATAATTATAGGATGAATGGCAACTAATTGTCATGCTGGTATCCTGGAACGTAACATGTGGTGGAAGCATTTTCATTGTAGCGTGGTGCGAAAATAGGATCGCCAAAAACTTCGATCAACTCACCCAGCACTCGACTCATAGCGGCACGCAAAAGATGCACAAGGAATTTCAACGGGCACTTTTGGCCATGGTAAGTTTAAACTATAAAAATTTTAGAAATTTTTAACCTGCTTTTTCCACATTTTTGCAAATGCTAACAAAATTCTCCAAAAATTCGGCAAAAATAGCAAAATTATTAGAAAAATTTAAATTTTATGAATACCGTATTTTCTCTAACCTCTCACTTTTACACACTATTTCTCTTTCTCTAGGGGGGTTAATTATAGGGGGGCTCAATTATAGGGGGGCTCATCTAGAGAAAATTCCGGTATTCGGAAATTCGTTTATTGGTAAATTATCCGGAACGAACGTTTTGTATGAAAAATTTGAATGTTATACAATCTAAAACATTTCAGGCAATTTCCCCCTTGGTGTCCTCCACCATTCCTGCGCTCTACTTTATAACAGTCGGTGCACTTAAACTACGCCCCGGCGCTATCCCGTCAGCTTTAGTCTCACTATGTCTGTCGTCAGTCACGCTTTTCAATCCTTTGACAACGATCATTTGCTTTCGATCCTATCGACAAACGACCATTCGTCTTCTAACATGTGGCGAAATTGGAAAGTCTCAGAGAAAAGTTGTTCATATCACGATTACTTCTAAGATTACCATCAACAATTAAGTGAAACAATACGTAGGAATGAGCGCTATGTTTTTTTTCGAGCTCGCATGTACAAGGTTACTGATTATTGTCTGTCCCAAAAATCTGTGAGAATAGAAGACGTCTCACAAATGGAGTACTCACAAAAGAGCGCGCCAATTCGAATTTAGATTTCTGATTAGGAATTCCAATGGCGATATTTTAGGAAATAATGTGTGAAATGTTTAATAAATTATAAAATAATAAATACAATCAATAAAAGTAAGATAATATTAAGTCAGACGTTGTTACATCAGCATCCGGGAGTCAGAATGCCTTTTCCACATATTATTTGGTTAGGGTTTGGTTGACCGTCTCGGCCTTCGGCTACTCCTTCACATGTATATGGTTAGGATGAGAGAAGCACTCGTAAGAATGCACCTCCTAAAAAAAGGGGGACAGAATGACATAAGCACGTCTAAGAATGCAAGTTTTGCCGTCGCATAGCTGTTGTTGTCAATATATTACTAAGTGTGATTATATATGGGAGATTACATTGATTCCGTCGCGTAGCTGTCTGAGTGTCATTTTCACTCTAAGTTCAAGCAACATTAGGGAAAGTGACACAACGCCAAATTGACAACTGAATCAATGCAATCACCCAATAGTTATAGCTTGCGATTATATTTTAATTGTAATTATAGTTATATCATGTGATAAAGCATATCAGATAACGTCATTCCGTGTGTAAAGTAATCCTCATAGATGATTAGACACAGATTCCAGTACATACTCTGAATTTAGTCCGATAGTCGCCTCCTGAATCAAGGATAACTCATCTTTGGAGCTACCAGTTTCGTTACTCAAACTCGCGAGTACCCCCAAAAAACCATGATTTTAAGGGGGTTATCAACATCAATTGGGGTAGACTTACATGAAAACGTGAGTTGCGTGAGTCACGTAAAATAGCAAGTTTTCGACCGCGCCTCGGATCCGGGCATATAATATGTCAGCATGTAATATGTCCTCTCGGTGAGTTAAAAGACGAATTAAAATTTAAAATAATATAAGTTAATTATTTTAATCTCCGTACAATATCATGTCTGTTTCCTCCTTTACATGTCATATAAACAAAGCTAAAAATTGTATAAAACGCTATTTCTCATCTTTACTATTAAAATAACTCAAGCTGTTACTCCAGTTCAAATATTACGAATTACCTTTATTTCCTTTTATGAATATTTTTGAACATTTCCACATTATTACAACAATTACAACGCGATTAAAATTATTATATTAGTGTAACGGATATTGACTAGCTTCGCATTTTTACGTAATTTAAGGCTTAGTTTAGCGGCAGCACAAGGGTGAGTTACCTTATGTATAACAAACGAATTAAAATTTAAACTAAAACGAAATTAAATGTTTCACTAATTTATAAGCATATTTTACCAATTTTTACTGCCATTCAGTGTGTTACCGCCATTCTGTGTTGTGTTTCTGCCATTCAGTTCTGTACGCTTTCATGTTTTGCGACCAAACGCTTACAAGAAAAACTGTTATAACTAGATTCTGAATTGTAATATAATATATGCCTGTTTTGAAGTTTCGTGGAAGGTTTGGGGTAAGGTCACTTGGGGGAGTTACACTTAGGGGGGACAGTTGGGGGGAGTTACACTTGGGGGTTACAGTTGGGGGGAGTTACACTTGGGGGGTTACAGTTGGGGGGAGTTACACTTGGGGGGAGTTAGGGTTGGGGGGTTTTACCCAAAACCCCCCAAGTGTAACTCCCCCCAAGTGCAACCCCCCCCAACCTGTACTCCCCCCAACTGTAACTCCCCCAAGTGTAACTCCCCCCAACTGGTACTGCCATAGTAATTTTGAAAAACCCAGAAAAAGTACCTAAAATTACCATAAAAGTACCTTATATGGTAATTTTTCGCGTAGAATTCAAATTTTCGGTTATTTTTCCATTATGTGACTGTTTTTTGCTGCTTTTTTGTGTAATCAACCACGTTTGATGACTGCAAGCGAGAAGGGATGTTATTCCGTGACATCATCTCAAATACTTGCTTCTATCTCGAGATATAGCCATTTTTAACCTAAAACCGCTTCTAGAACATTCTAGAAGCTTCAAGAAAAAATTTTACTTGTTCGAATTTCATCCTCTCATCTCGTAGAACATATTAACAAAAGAAATACTTCTTTCGTACTGAGAAAAGATGAATGGTTTGAGTCACATTTTTCCTCTCATTTTCTGAATGACACAGCGGACCAGAAAATATATACTCTCGCAATGTAAATAAATAAAACTAATTAGAGAGTTCAATTGATAAAGGTAATCAATGAATACATATTTCATATAATTAAAACAAGTCAATTCATAAAAATTTTATTCATTCAGACAGAGAAATACAATGCCAAATCTATGACAAACTTAAAAATTTGGATCAAAATGAGCGCTACGAGCGCGCGATAGATCCGGCGCAAGTAATTGTTGTCCGGCAGCAAAGGGTCATTGTCATGAAAGCCAGCCATTTCTAGAAATAAAATCATATAAACTATTCAAAATTATAACTGAGGTACCTTTTTTAATTCGAGAAAAGTCAGTTAAAAATTTGCGAAAATTTGCACGGCTGCCTAAAATCAGAAAATTAGTGTGCTGAAGTTTTGACTCAAAAAATCAAACTGAAAAATTGTCAGTAGTAATGGCTGGCTTTGCGATGAATCATACCCTTGATGCTCCTTATACAACATTGATTTGCGAACAAGATAAATCACTTTTAAATGAATAATCTTCTTTTACAAAGTTTTTATGTTAGAGAAAAAAACGAAAGAAATATAACTATTTTTGGTCCGAATTCTTGATGGTTATCTTCTAATTATAAATAAAATATTTTTGATGTTTGATATTAAACTTGACATTTGATTTAATAATAGTTTTAATGTAGTTTTTATGTTTTACCATTTTGGGGCCATTTTCTGTCATTTTGGGTCCGACAAAATTCTAAGCCCGACAAAATGGCGTAAAAAAATCGGTAAGAGTTCTGGGCCAAAAACATAGTTTTGGTACTTCCCTTGTAAGAGAGCAACTTGGACTAGGGTTGCTTATAGAGAGATCCGACTGAAAGTCATTTCTATTTCGAGTAATATCTAATAAGAATGCGTGTGTATATTTTTAATTTTAGCCACTGCCAATTTTAAAAGAAATACATTCCTAAAAGAGTTTCATTTTTGTCACATTTGTTGGAGTTTTCCCGAAATTTAAATTTTGTTCTAAATTCCGTCCCGGATTTATGTTCTGGCATAAAGCAAATTATGGGCTAGATAAGCCACGGGCCAGACGAGTCGAGCCGTAATAGCGCATCAAAGGACATCCAAATTCTTGAAATAATAGCGCTTCAAAGAACAACAAAACTCTTGAGAAGATTTGAGAGATCTCCATGCCGACGCCAAGTTGGCATCAGCTGAAATAAAAATGTACACATCACTATTCTTTTTAATTGCTTGTCGAGGGAACAAGCCAAGTCAATACCAAGCTAGGTATTTAGCGCATTTATAGCATTTGTCAGCACCTGTTGAATGACACCTTACCAGCCCGGATCCTTACCCCGATGCCGGAAATATGACCATGAGGAAATACTGGGTTGATCGATTTGGTACTGGATTGGATATTTAGGTCTTTGAAGTATAAATGTTCTCTGCGCTCTGACGGTTTAAGTGGTCAGCAGTTCAGTGATTCCCCATAGCTGAAAACCCCAGGTGCCAAAAATTTCGGTCGGAATCACGAAACAACGAATTTCGGACAAATTCTCTGGCACTCGGACATAATGTGTGGTCCTTTTTTCTGTCACGAAATAGTGGACGAATATAAGAGTACTAGTATAAGAATTTGGGGTTAGTCGTCTGGGATTAAGGCTGAGCCGGCTCGTTTTTATAATTATATGTAATTATTTATGCTCAACTTAATGGGAAATGCGCTGGGGCAAAGTTGGGAAAGCCCAAGAGCAAAGTTGCTTATAAGGTCATGACACGCAACTTGGCTATTGCGTGAGATGCCTTCCTGAGCGGTCCAGGAATCCGATGTATGGACCCCTTAATCCCACACAAAGGTCGGCTAAAGTGGGAGCGCTCATTTGTGGCAAACATGATTAATGTGAGTATTTCGCACTTTTAGCTGAGTTGAAGATTAGACGATTTCGGGGCTTTAGTTTGGGCTTATAAGGGGTGTAATAGCGCTTTTTAATCATCTGGGTCATTTACATACGCTGTTTATTTTATTTATACTCATTTATAGTGTTGAATACATTAAGACTAGCGGGATGTGGCGCCCTCGGCGCCACAACCCCGCTAGGAAGCGGTTAGCGTGCATCCGCGGCGCTTCGCGCACCGCCATCAGTATGCCCTCGTCTGTATCAGTATGCCCCGCGAACGAAAATTTCGATAATAGGTTACCTATTCTCTGCGCTCTGCAGCTGACGCAAAGAAATATTAGTCTTTTCCACTCTAAGAAATATCTCTTTTGTGTGTGCTGTCCAACTATACTTGGTTATTTAGGTCTGCTTTAATCACTCGGTTCTTTAACATATGCTGAGCCGACTAATACTCAGAAGTGGTATATAAGATGCGATGTAAGGTAAAATTTGTGGACATTTTGTGAGATGAACAATTTTTCAGCGGTCAAGGAAGCCGATGTATGGACCCCTTGATCCCAGTTTTAACAAAAAAATGATTAATGTGAGTATTTCGCACTTTAGTTAATAAAGAGAGAAGGCCAACAATGAAAATAAGTTGAAGATTAGCCGATGTCGGGGCTTTAGCTATGGCGTATACGTTTTTTTATCCAGAAAAAATTGAAAGCAACAATTTTGTAGTCTAAAATCGGTAAGTGTAAACTGGGAGCGCTCATCTTTTGGCAGCTATGAACAAAACATGATTACACAAATGGCTAAAAGAATGAAAAACACATTCGCTAATCTGCAGATTAGATGACTTCGAGCTTTAGTCGCTCGGTTCTTTTACATGTGCTCAGCCGACTAATGCTCGGAAGTGGTATATAAGACGCGATGTATTGCGTTTCTGTTTGCACCGCACTTGAAAATCCGAGCAGTTCAATTTATATACACCGATGCAATTTATTCCGGCTTCTTCAGCAAAGCACTTCCAACCTTTTACAAGATTCTTGAACAATGGAATCAGTCTATAACGCTCATCCAAATATCGACGCTTCCGGACCGAATACTTCGCATGAATGGCTTTCTTCCGGCTCCTCCAGCAAGGCACTTGCAACATCAGTGGATTCCTTAGAATATTTGACGTCTACTTGCAGTGAACTTCAAAATGGCCAATTGAAGCCAAAAAATTTTGCTCGAGATGTGGAAATGCCGACCAAATGTAAGACATTACATCTATAATACTAATAGCCTAATGTAACGAAAAGTGGGACGAAATCGTAACTTTTTGAGCCGGCCTCCTACAGAGGTGCATGATAGCTCAAAATGCTCCTACGGTGATCCTGAAACGGAATCCGAGAAAATTTCTGAAATTTCTGAAATTTCGCAAATGCCGACAAAATTTAAGACATTACATTTTGTATTTTTTGTCTCTGACTCAAAGGATATCGCAGAAGTAGGCCCCGAGTTTGTTTATAGGCCTCGAGTTTGTTGGAAATGAAGTTCCAGCAATCATGATAGAAATCCAGGAAAAAACGCGTGGAGTAAAAACATAACAGCAATGTGACACTATAATGGATTTACATCTCTAACATTTGTAATTATTTAGGTCTGGTTTGCGGTCATCCCACGAATTGCTGGTTAGTGGTTTATTTTTTAAGGTATTTATTTCTTACGTAAATGATCACTTATTAAAATTTTAGTCATTACGATGTGCCTTCTTGCAACGGTAAATAGTAATATTTGAATTCATGATAGTATACGATGTATCTTGCAGGATGCAAATCGTTTTTCCGTCGCTCTCTTCTCTCATCCAAGATACACGAATGCAAACTCAATGGAATGTGCAGCAGAATGCATGGTAAATGAATGATATTGAAAATGCCATAGGCAAGACTAGTAATAGGCCATAAAACTATGACACTGACTTAGATATAGATAAAGAGTATAAGTTTCTACAAAGTATGCCGAAGTAGGCCCGAATGGGTTCTGCTTCTCATAATTACTAATCCCATTTAAGGAGCCAATCGATGCCGCGCATGTCGATTTGATCGATGTATTTTAGCAGGGTATTTTTCACGTATTCGTCAAGATCAGTTCTCTCAATCAGCGATTCATTTAGAATGAATCCCAGAGCAATGCAATTCCCGGCATCAGTTGATGTGGCGAAGCTTTCTGACATAGTGACAAAGGGGAGGGTGGGTTTCTTAAGTAAACTGGTCTTTTCATATGGACGGATTTTAGCGCTATCTTTCACAAAAGTATGGAGAAAGATGTCCTGTTACCATAGGGACGGTAAGCTGTTTTTCGATTTTTTGGAATCTGGGTAACCGCATTTTTTATATGGACCGGTTTTAGGCATCTAGATGTATATATGTATCCAAATAAAACATTGATGGACATATTGAGGCTTCTGACTATAAAATTTCTAAATTCATGTACCTGTTTTCAGACTAGTCCTGTGTTTGAAGAGACAATTGAGAGCAAAACCATACAATCTCTCGTATATGTGGAGATAAAGATTCAAAAAATCCGTGAAAGCTCTCGTTGGCTGAGCGAATCCGTAATATCTCGAAGTATTCGAGAACTACTATCTAATCAAGAAAATGTGCTGGCTCATGCAGATCAATACCCGAAGGAATACAATTGGCCGCTTTCTATGGAAGAGGCGATTAAATTAGAAGCGAGCAAAGGACGGCCAAGTTGGCTCTCGTTAGATATATTTTTATGCATCGAAATGGTAAGTCGAAAGATATATATGTTACGTATAAAACTAGAAATCGTACAATCCTAGGAATGGTGTAGGAAATGAATATCTCAAACTTCCCCTTAAGAATGAAAAGCTTTTTATCTATCCTTATAGTAAGTTAAAGCTGTCAATTCGAATTTGAATTCCCGCCTTGGCATTCTGTATTCTTTTGAGACTTCTTGCTTTTTTTACCCAAAATGTGATTCTTAGGGGTGCTTTTTTTGAGACTTCTTGCTTTTTCCGCCCAAACCTGCATTCTTAGGGGTGCGTTTTTTGAGACTTCTTGCTTTTTCACCCAAAATGTGATTCTTAGGGGTGCTTTTTTTGAGACTTCTTGCTTTTTCCGCCCAAACCTGCATTCTTAGGGGTGCTTTTTTTGAGACTTCTTGCTTTTTCCGCCCAAACCTGCATTCTTAGGGGTGCTTTTTTTGAGACTTCTTGCTTTTTCCGCCCAAACCTGCATTCTTAGGGGTGCGTTTTTTGAGACTTCTTGCTTTTTTCACCCAAAATGTGATTCTTAGGGGTGCTTTTTTTGAGACTTCTTGCTTTTTCCGCCCAAACCTGCATTCTTAGGGGTGCTTTTTTTGAGACTTCTTGCTTTTTCCGCCCAAACCTGCATTCTTAGGGGTGCGTTTTTTGAGACTTCTTGCTTTTTTCAACCAAAATGTGATTCTTAGGGGTGCGTTTTTTGAGACTTCTTGCTTTTTTCAACCAAACCTGCATTCTTAGGGGTGCATTTTTTGAGACTTCTTGCTTTTTTCAACCAAAATGTGATTCTTAGGGGTGCGTTTTTTGAGACTTCTTGCTTTCTCACCAAAATTGCATTCTTCTGCAATCAGTCAGAGACACAAGTCTGTCAGAGACAAAAGTCAGTCAGAGACACAAGTCAGTCAGAGACACAAATCAGTCAGAGACACAAGTCAGTCAGAGACACAACCGTGACTGTCGACCTCACGCTGACCATATCTTGCCCCATATACATTGCGAGACGCCGGAGGCGGCGAGCCAGTCCTGTGGTCGGGCGCGGAGCGCCCGACCTTCTCCCTTGGAATGTGAGGGAACTTAGAACATATACTCCCGAACAACAGCTCCTTGAGGGCCGAAGGCCCGAAATAGTCTCATGCTGCTCTACTCCCGAACAACCCAATCTGACCGCTGATGGCGGTGGGCATACTGATACAGACGAGGGCATACTGATGGCGGTGCGCGAAGCGATGACGAACCCAATCTCCCGCTGTGCACGCTAACCGCTTCCTAGCGAAGTGAGGGCCGCGAAGCGGCCCCACTTCGCTAGTGCTAGAATATACTGATGATGACTCGACTAACATAGTAGTAGTATATTTCTAGCCGCTTAGAAATAGAGTCGAAACGGTTAGATAATCAACAATTTTAAGTCATTCTTTCGTAACTCCCAAAACAAAACAAAATTTCTTACTAGGTAACATTAATAGGTAAATAAACTGAAACATATATATGTTTTACGATAAAAACCGGTATATAAATTATATCAAAAACGTAGGCCAGAACAATGCCTGTGTTTTCACAACTCGATTATAATGACCAGGTATTTTTTATTTGTTTGGAATTCTAAATGTAAAATAGTAAAAAACGAAATATAGGAAGCCCTGTTGAAAGATGCGATATTGACCAACACAATATTGCTTGCGGCGTTCTATTCAAGCCAACTGAAATCAGAAACTTTTATTATGCCCGATGGATTTTCACCTATCAAAGTGAGCGTTTCATTATGTTTTCGCTTTTAAGATGTTTTTACATTCTAGAATGCAATGTTTTTGCTACCCAACGACGTCAGATTGAAAGGGTAATCTCAGTAATACGTAAACTTTGCATCACCCAATTATGGAAAATATTCTAGAATGATGGAACGGGTGCAGATAATTACTTGCCTAACAATGGAGGCAATGTTCCGAATTCAGATGACTATGGAGGAATTTGTATTGCTTAAAGCTATCATTTATTCCCACTCCGGTAAGTTGGATTTTTAATTAAAAAGGATTCCGAAATCCCCAGGATCAAGTTCTCAAGAACAAAATGTTACTGTTGTTGTTTTCGGGTCAAGTAGTTTTCGGGTCAAGTAGTTTTCGGGTCAAGTACTGTAGTTGTTTTCGGGTCCTCAAAAAGGGGGGACGGACCGAGAAATTTTGTAGTTTGTAGTCTGTTGTATCTTATAAGGAACTTTGCTCTGGGGTCCCCTCCGCGATTAATCTGATGAGTATTCAATTACTGATGAGTAATATTCAATTACTAGCTACACTGGTGATGCCTACGGCACCACAGAGCCATAGTCTGTTTACCCGTGGCTTTGTCAGTGAGACTAGCATCCTTCGGCCGCTCGAAGAGGGGATTTGTGGTGCCAAGTAGTCAAAAAACGGGGACGGACTGGGAGAAATACACTTTGGACCCTCAAAAAGGGGACGGACGGAGAAAAATGAGGATCAGGCCCTTCAAAAACTTGTAGTTTGTAGTCAAAAAGCGTCACGGACGGAGAAAAATGAGGATCTGGCCCCTCAAAAACTTGTTGTTTCAGCAAAGCAAATTCGCGTTTGGCCGGTCAAAAAAGCGTTACCGAGAAAAATTTGGTCCAAATTTTGTCTAAGTTTAGGTACATTTTAGCTATATTTTGACCTCAAATTCGGATTCCCTCAAATTCGGAAAAAGTTACCATAAAATAGGTACATTTAGAAAATAAGCACCCCTAAGAATGGCCTTCCAAATTTTGTCGAACGGACGAACAGACATAAGCCGCGTATTATAAAAGATTATCACAATTCACAATTTTTTCTTATAGCAATACACGGACTCTCGAAGAGAGGCAGAGTACTACTGGAGAAGGAAAGTATTCGGTATTCCAAAACACTAATGAAACATTTACAATCTCGAATGGGCGCTGCGCCCGGTGCAAAGAAATATGCGGAGATCGTATCTTTTGTAGGCGGTTTGTTTCACAGCGCTCAAAAAGTACGACAAGTGCACATATATGTAAGCATTTTTATATTAGTTTTATTATTATTTCGAACTTCTCAAAACAAAAACTGATCAGAAGTATAAATATAAACTGATCTGAAGTATAAATGTTCTCTGCGCTCTGACGGTTTAAGTGGTCAGCGTTTAAGTGGTGACCGTTGAAATCGACAGAGCGCAGAGAACGTTAAACTATTGTTCAAAAATTTGCAATGTTTTCAGATGTTTACTATGATGCGCCCGTCTGTTAGTTGCCCTCCTTATATGGAAACAATTATATACGCATAATAATATAGCAGCAGTCTCTTGCACTTGTGCCGTGCTTAAATAGCAGTGCGTAAATTTAAATATTTTCAAAACTAATATTCTATGGCTTTTACTTATTACTCAGAGCCAAACTATCTCAAAATACTAGGCATCGGCGAATCCGAGTCCGAATCTCCTTTCACTGTCTGCACAAAGCCTATACTTAAAGCATTGTTTTTGGTTACCACATACTATTTCTATCTCTCTTTCTTTGTAAAAATATAATGCCGAAAAAAAGAATATTCCAGCGTCCTGCCTTTATCAAGCATCGCTTCGTTAAAAGCTGGGAAAACGTGTATCTACGTCTCTACCCTACGAATACAATGGATTGTTATTTATTAAAATTTAATGAAAAACAATCCATTGTATTCGTAGGGTAGAGACGTAGATACATGTTTTCCCAGCTTTTAACGAAGCGATGCTTGATAAAGGCAGGACGCTGGAATATTCTTTTTTTCGGCATTATATTTTTACAAAGAAAGAGAGATAGAAATAGTATGTGGTAACCAAAAACAATGCTTTAAGTATAGGCTTTGTGCAGACAGTGAAAGGAGATTCGGAATCGGATTCGCCGATGCCTACAAAATACTACTGTAATTGATATATCTCAATGTTGCAGAATTTTAAACTTTGAATAAAATTCCTTTTATGTTTGGGTATCTGTTTTAAACATTGTCATATTTGCATAGCTTATATAACATTACTAGCTTTTTTTGCCAGCTCATACACTGTGTCTTCGGCCCCCTCGAATGGTTGTTCGGGATTTTGGGTCAGGTCAAGTGATAGACCAGTGTTCATTAGTCAGTCAAGCATTCTTGGAGGAGGGCCAGTCTAGTGTCTTTGGGGAGGGATGTTCCAGCTGGGCTTAGTGTTAGAGAGTTAGTGAATCATCTCGCACTACATCACACTTTTCTCTCCTTCTTTGTTGGCATCGCAGATATCTTGAGAGATAGTCTGCACCGCTGACACATAGAATGGATATGTACACATAGTTGATATATAGTGGCATGATCAGATTTTGCATTTAGTTGGGAAAATTTCGAGAAAAATTGAAGTTAAAATTTGCAACTAGTTTTACTATGCAAATATTCTTCTCAATATTTCTCGAAATTTTCCCAACTAAATGCAAAATCTGATCATGCCATTATATACCAACTTTTTAAGCTCTATCCATTGGTACAATCAGATTTTTTCGCTTTTCGTTAAAATCCTGGTATTTGTAAAATATTGTTTAAACAGAGGTTGGTCCCAAGCGGAATGGTCCTCGGCAAACCTCGGCTAAGCCTTCCTTTGATTTTGCCGAATTTCCCCACCATTTCCCCGCAGTTTTAAAGCGAAATTCAAGTCGGCATTTCCAGAAAATTGTCCTATTCCAAAAATAGATAAAAGTAATCGTCCATATGACCTCTACAGGACACTTTTAAATCTGCTGTCTGACTAAGTCAGAGAGTCACCGACGGTTTCAGCGGTTTTCAAGGCTTACAAAATACAAAAGAGATAGTTTTCAGAAAATCAGCAACAGTTTTCAAGAAATATGTTGCAGTGTGCAGTGACAACTTCGCCATGTTCATATGGTTTTCATTTACTGTTACTGCCGTTCCGACTCTTGTCCATGTTTTGAAATTGTAAAATAGAAAGTACTCAACACATGGTAATGAGTTGTGTTTGTCAATTGAGATTGAATATACAAAGAAATTTATTAAAAATTGGACATACAACTAAAATGTTTACAATACATACAATACAAATATTTTTAATGAGATGAAAATGTTATCAAAACAGAAAAAATATCATAGTAATATTTTATCACTGATGTCAATTACGGTTGAACAATTGCAATAGTAATAAATTTAGAAGCTATACAAATTTGACAATGTCTAATCACCCAAAAGCGCAAGTGTCACTTTACTTGTTGAGATGCTCAGAAATTCCGTCCGTTCCTACAGGGTTGTCTGACAGCTCATTTTGTAGCTCTCGGCGAGCCTAGACGGAAACGAAAAAAAATTTAGAGCGCCGATCTCGAAAAGTGCCATTTTTCGGTCAAAAAGTGGCTAAATGGCTGTTTTTTGACGCTACAAAGAAAACTTTTCTGTTCAATTTTGACAATGTTTATACAAATATTAAAGGAATATGTGTATCCAAAATTCAAAATATTATACGATTGCGATATATTTGACATAATATTAATTTTCAAATATATAAACTTAAGCATTAATCTTTGATATGTCGCAGGCGAAACAGGTTGTTTCCATATTATTATGCGTACATAATTGTTTCCATATAAGGAGGACAACAAATCGGCGTATACGAGTTGTACGACGTATTCGTTACAACTGACGAAGTCGTTATCTGAAAACATTCGCAACCATTTTGAACAATAGTTTAAACGTTCTCTGCGCTCTGACTGAGTCAGAGAGTCACTGACGGTTTCAGCGGTAATTTTGAAATTTATACCCAAAGTTTTATCTGAAAATAAAACCTCGCTAATTCTACGCCAGCCCATTACGCAATTGTAAACAAGTCAAAAAACAGCGGCGCCAATTTGAAGCCTAAATAAAAGAAGGGCGGGCTGTTTACCATTTTGTGGAGATGCGGAGATGTGGAGAAGGAGACAGCCCAGACGGCTCTCTCCATCTCCACAAAATGGTAAACACCTCACCCTTCTTTTATTTGCGAGGTTTTATTTTCAGACTTTGAGGATAAATCCAATTGAGCGAAATAAATAATTAACCTAAGAAGCTTACACATACATGGATTTCTCGTAGTATTTGAGCGGCATGAAATAACGCGCCGATATAGAATACGATCTCCGCATATTTCTTTGCACCGGGCGCAGCGCCCATTCGAGATTGTAAATGTTTCATTAGTGTTTTGGAATACCGAATACTTTCCTTCTCCAGTAATACTCTGCCTCTATCCGAGAGTCCGTGTATTGCTAGGAAATGATAGATGAATTAAACGATCATAATTGAATTTCCATTCGGAGATATGGTCAAAACTATAGCTTTAAGTAGCGGTCCTTGATAATTTTTTACGATCAAGATTGAATATTACATGATGTGGGTTGCTCATCAGGAGATATATCTTTTTAGAATTATAAGTCCAACTTACTAAAGTTTTTAGTCCTTTTTAATTAAAAGTCTAACTCACTTAAAATAAGAAATCGAACTTAGAATTACTCATGCTGCATTGGTTTCGGGCCCCATTCGTAGTTTGAGATTGCATTTTTCAAAAACTAAAATGTCTCTGCACGGAAGTAAATTAGTGTCAGACCACTGTTTTACATTCTAAAATTTCTCAAGTTGAAGTGTTTTCTTTCATTTATGTGCATACAGTTCAATTGGGTTCTCTCCGAAGATGCCTAAACTCTCTTGGACTTGTTTTTACCTTAGAATTTTATTGTCAGAGATTGGAAATTGGCGAAACAATGAATTCACCGTTTCACTCATTCAAAAAGTTTTTCCATTATAATTTTCAACAAAAAACGTTTCTTAATATTTTACACTAACAATATACAACAAAAATATCTAAAGACCATTTACTATTACTGTTCTGCGATCAAAATCTCGCGCAGGGGGCCAAGAGTAAAGTTCCATATTAGACACACCTACAAACGACTTTGCTCTTAGGAACTTTATTCAGGTAAAAATTGCAGATCCTGATCCGATTACTTTTGGAATCCTTTTTCATTAAAAATCGAAAAATTACTCATCAGCAAACTCTCTTTTTAAAACTGAAGTCCAACTTACCAGGGTGTGAATAAATGATAGCTTTAAGCAATACAAATTCCTCCATAGTCATCTCAATTCGGAACATTGCCTCCATTAATCGGCGATAAATTAACTTGATCCTATCCATTACTCTAGAATATGTTCTATGATTATTAGATGCAAAATATTCTTATAACTGAGATTACCCTTTCAATATGTCGTCGTTGGGTAGCCAAAATTTTATATGCTAGAATGTAAAAACATCTTACAAGCGTAAATTTAATGAAACACTTACCTTAAAAGGTATAAATCCATTGGGCATAATGAGAGTTTCCGATTTCATTTGGCTTGAATAGAATGCCGCAAGCAAAATTGTGTTGGCCAATGTCGCGTGTTTTAACAATGCTTCCTATATTGGTATTTCTTAAGTTCGTGTCAAAAATGAATGCAAGACAAACCTGATCGTTATACTCAAGTTGTGAAAACACAGGCATTGTTCTGGCCTAAATTTTTGATATAATTCACTAAACACGTCCGGAAACTCATAGAATGTTTTCGTTTTTAAAATTTTTGATATAATTACCATACCGATTTTGTTTCAATTACCGAAATTGTTTCAAAAATCAAAAAACAAGTAGGTGAAAAAAATTGGGCCACCTTGTATAACCCCTCCGTGTCCATCGATATGGTCGACGATGTTTATATTTGAAACGAAAACATTTTAGAAGTGTATATAAGAATCTAGAAGTGTTGGTGCAAGAAGATGGCCAATGCTACCTTCTGGAATCAAACACTTCTCGAATTTTTTATTTTAAAAACAAACGCAATCGATCATCGAGAAGATCTAATTATATGGATTACGGTATTCACTATGTACCCCATCCGAACATTTATCCATGTATCTTTATGTCTACTTACCATTTCGATGCATAAATACATGTCTAAAATGAGCCATTTGGGCCGTCTATCACTCGCTTCAATCATAGCCGCCTCTTGCATCGTAAGTGGCCAATTGAGTTCCTTAGGGTATTGATCCGCATGAGCCAGCACATTTTCATGGTTAGATAGTAGTTCTCGAATACTTTGAAATATTACGGATTCGCGAGAACTTTCACGGATTTTCCGGACTTTTAGTTCGACGTATACGAGAGATTGTATGGTTTTGCCCTCAATTGTCTCTTCAAACACAAGACCAGTCTGAAAACAGTTACTCTGAACAGTTTGGATGACAACATGAATTTAGAAATTTTATAGTCTAAAGTCTCTGCATAGTCAAAACTGTTGTAAGTATGAAAAACAGCTTACCTTCCCTATGATAACAGGACATTTTTCTCCATACTTTTGCAACAGATAGCGCTAAAGTATGTCCATATCGAAAGAATTACTAAAAATTTGCTTAAGAAACCCACCTTCCTATTTGCCACCTTATCACAAAACTTCGCCACATCAACTGAGGCCGGGAATTGTATTGCTCTGGGATTCATTCTAAATTAATCGCTGATTGAATAAATTGATCTTGACGAATACGTGAAAAATACCCTGCTAAAATACATCGATCAAATCGACATGCGCGGCATCGATTGATTCCTAAAATGAGTAATTAAAGGTAGCACGATAGTATTGTAGAGAATAGACTACAATTTACCTTTACATTGCATACTTTCAAGAAACTTTTAGTCTGACCTTCCGGTCGGCGCTAGTGAGTTTGTCGATATCTCCTTTTTCTACTATCTAGTAGACAATATACCAGTATATGTTGCAGTCAATTTTGAAAATCAGTCCATGTTGAAATGGACTAGTCCATTTAAAACGGACTGATTTTCAAGATGGACTGCAACATATATACTATACATATCTAGCACACTAATTTGCCTATAGTATTTTATATGTCACCCATTTACCATGCATTTTGCTGCACATTCCATTGAGTTTGCATTCGTGTGTCTTGGATGAGACAAGAGAGCGACGGAAAAACCTTCTGCATCCTGCAAGATACATCAAGATACTATCATGAATTCAAAGATTACTAGTTACCGTTGCAAGAAGGCACATCGAAATGACTAAAATTTTAATAACTGGCCATTTATTGTTTAAAAACTAGACCGCTAACCAGCAATTCGTGGAATGACCGCAAACCAGGCCTAAATTATTCTAATAGATTCCCTAGAGACTCAAAAAAATATATTCTGTTACATTTTGTCGGCATTTTCATGTCTCGACCAGACGTTTTTGGCTTCAATTGGCCATTTTGAAGTTCACTGGAAGTAAACGTCAAATATTCTAAGGAATCCACTGATGTTGCAAGTGCCTTGGTGAATGAACCGGAATAAAATGATTCGTGCGAAGTTGTTGGTCCAGAAGAATTGGAATTTGGATAGATGTTATTGACAGCTTGCATTGTCTCCAGAATCCTTTTTCCTTCAAAAATTTTTTCACTTTAGAAATAAATACCACGGAGCGTCGTTACGGGCGAAGGGTTCTAATTGCAGGGAATATGGTTGTTAAACAAAGTAAAAATTGAAAACCGAAAATGGGAACTTTTCCGATATTATTTCTTAGTTTCGAAATTAATTCTCAGAAAATATTCTTTCTTAATACTTCTAGAAGGTCAGGTCTTGTGGCTAGCTTCAAGTGACATGAACCATATATATACAACCGTAATCCTCCGAAATGTTCAATATTCACTAAACGCACAGAGACTCACTAAATGCTATTACATTAACGTACATGCCACATCTAAAGCCCCGAAATCCGATAATCTTCAACTCAGCTAAAAGTGCGAAATACTCACATTAATCATGTTTGCCAAAAATGAGCGCTCCCACTTTAGCCGACCTCGTGTGGGATTAAGGGGTCCATACATCGGTTCCTGGACCACTCAGCAAGGCATCTCGCGCAGGGGTCCCAATGGCAACAGGTATGTTAAATGCAGTACAAGGTACAAATATGAGTTGAAATTAGGACAGAGATACATTTATGAAGAAGGAAAGTAATTTATTAAACAAATAAGGATAGTTTAGCCGGTTCGGCCTTAATCCCAGACGACTAAACACAAATTCTTATGCTAGTATTGTAGTGATTGTGTGCGTACCATCAAATTGATCTTTGGTGCCTTTCTCCGTCCACTATTTCGTGACAGAAAAAAGACCACACATTATGTCAGAGTGCTAAAGAATTTCCTCGAAATTCATTGTTTCGTGATTCCGACCGAAATTTTTGGCACCTGGGGGTTTTCAGCTATGGGGAATCACTGAAATGCTGAGCACTTAAACCGTCAGAGTGCAGAGAACATTTATACTTCAAGGACCTAAATATCCAATCCAGTACCAAATCAAGCAATCCAGGATTTCCTCATGGTCATAATTCCGGCATCGGGGTAAGGATCCGGGCTGTCATTCAGCACCTGTCATTCAACAGGTGCTAACAAATGCTATAAATGCGCTAAATACCTAGCTTGGCTTTGACTTGGCTTGTGATAGCTCTCGACAAGCAATTAAAATGAATTGTGATGTGTACATTTTTATTTTAGCTGATGCCAACTTGGCGTCGGCATGGAGATCTTTCAAATCTCCTCAAGAGTTTTGTTGCTCTTTGAAACGCTATTATTACAAGAATTTGGATATCCTTTGATGCGCTATTACGGCTCGACTCGTCTGGTCCGTGGCTTATCTAGCACATAATTTGCTTTTTTGCCAGAACATAAAACCGGAACGGAATTTAGAACACAATTTAAATTTCAGGGAAACTCCAATAAATGTGATAAAAATGAAATCCTTTTAGAACTGTATTTCTTTTAAAATTGGCAGTGGCTAAAATTAAACATACCGTAAACTCTCTAATTTAACCCCCGGGGGTGTAATTATTCAATCAACCTCCAGAGAGGGGCATAATTAGAGGGAGGGGTAAAATTAGAGGATCGAAAAATCCATACAAAATGTATGGAAATTAGAGGGGCTCATACCTTGAAAATTTTCAAAGTCAGGACCTGTGTCTAGCCTTCACATTGCAATAAACAATTGTGTTCCTCCCTTCCTCAAAGTGCAATACTCACTAAACGCACAATTTACAGAGAACAAATAAGGAGTAGACACAATGGTCTGTGAAGATTAGCTAACGAAATGCCACACACCAAGAATCAAGTATCTCGGGTAGAAGGATTACCTCTTCGAGAATCTGGACCGGAGAACAAGGCGTTATTAGTAAAGTATAAACTAATGAAAGAAGCGGTCGGTACTTGGAATTAAACAAATTAGTTTTCGCATCAAAGGTTGAAGTTAATTGCTCAGACGGACGAACACAGGCATGCCCGCAGGCAAAAAATTGAATGAGGCCGCATACGACTGCCAATGTTAATAAAAAAAAGTTTTGGGTAGCTAAATAAACTAATTAAAGAAAAGGTCCTCACTTGGATTTGGTTCCCCCAATAAAGGCTTAAAATTTATTGCTCAGACGGACAAACATAGACATGTCCGCAGGCGGAAATATTTGGATTATCTCAGGCCGCATACGTCTGCCTATGTTAATAAAAAGTATTGGGAAATATAGTATGAAATTATGTCAACGGTTAAAGAAATTCGCCAAATGCCAGACTTGTGATGGGGACTAATCTTGTACCTGTGCCATAATAAGAACGTGTGAAGTGCGTTCTATTATAGCGAGATTTCACACATAGGTGAACACAAAGGTCTATGAAAGATTATATTTAGAGTTATTAGTGATTAGTTCGGGAATATGCGGGAGACGAAGGTATTCTATACAAAATACTATCAATTTTTGAATTACAGTTATCCCATCTCAGGAACAGAAATAGGAATATCAGGAAGCCACAGAGGAATTTTTTATTCTTGCTGCTCAATCTATGATTCAGCCAAAATTTTACACATTTCGGGAGAACGATTTTTATGGTGCGCAAATCACTATCGATTACACAATGAAGAAGGGATACAAATTTGAGGATAAATATATGTATTGAGACTGATTTCCTATACAGTTAGGATTTGATAATCCCACTCAAGTCTCGTTGTGGTAAAGAGATCTCTCACAGTTTCAAGAATTTGGTATCTTATAATTATGGAAATACTCGTCTGGCCTGTGGCTTATCTTGTCCATAATTTTTTTGGCTAGAACATAAACTGATCTGAAATTTGAAACCTAATTCAAAGTAACTCGCACAAATGTAACAAAAATGTAAGAGTTGATGAATATATCTCTTTCTACCCCATTGTACTTTACAGTAAAGCGTCAAACATCAAAAAATATTTTATTTATAATTTCTCTCAATTACGGTTTAAAATTACAATAGCAATAAGTTACATGAGCTGTAAAAATTAGACACATGTTTAAAACAGATACCCAAACATAAAGAGAAGTTTATTCAAAGTTTAAAATTGTGCAACATTGTGATATATCAATTACAGTAGTATTTTGAGTTAATAAGTAAAGCCATATAATATTAGTTTTGAAAATATTTAAATTTAAGCATTGCTATTTAACCCTTCATTGCCGAGTGTATCCGATCGGATACGCTGTTGATTTGCTAAAGACTTCACAAAAAGAAAGAAACGAATGAGTGTTCATGTTACTTTACTAAGAAGCCAGTGTCCGTGCGTCCCTGCCTGCGTCCCTGGACTGTCGTTTAGACCCCTTCCGCTGCTCATTTCCGGGCAAGTGATAGCTTAAAATGTTCGTACGGATGTGCTGATACAGATTTTCAAAAAATTTAGACAAAATATAGACAAAATTTTTTAGACCATTTTTTAGACAAAAATTTTTTTTTCGTCGCGAAACGCCGCGATAGCGGCGGTGCTTTTGCTAGCTAATAGGTTTCCCCATTTACACACTTTTACAAGCGCCGTAGGCGCTTGTAATTATTCATACGAAGAGTGTGTCTGTAAATAGAAAAGAGAAATAAGCAATGGCAGACATCATGATTTTGATAAAGACAGCTCACCAAAAGGAAAGCTAATGGTAATGCAGACATTCTGCCTTTTGTCTATGGCTCCGGCAATGAAGGGTTAAGCACGGCACAAGTGCAAGAGACTGCTGCTATATTATTATGCGTACATAATTGTCTCCATATAAGGAGGGCAACTAACAGACGGGCGCATCATAGTAAACATCTGAAAACATTGCAAATTTTTGAACAATAGTTTAACGTTCTCTGCGCTCTATTGATTTCAGTGGTCATCACTTAAACGCTGACCACATAAACCGTCAGATCATTTATACTTCAAAGACCTAAATGTCCAATCCAGTACCAAATCGATCAGTAAATCAAACCCAGTATTTCCTCATAATTTCTCCTCAGTATTTCCGGTAAGTATCCGGGCGAGTAAGTTATCATAGCAACAGGGCTCGCCGAGTGCTGACAAACGATACTTCACTTCTCCCGAATTGTTATGATAGGATAATAGAGTTGATCAGTTTTTGAGAAGTTCGAAATAAAAAAAACTAATATAAAATGTTTACATATACTTGCACTTGTCGTAGTGTTTGAGCGCACTGAAAAAAACAACCGATAGAGAATACGATCTCCGCATATTTCTTTGCACCGGACGCAGCGCCCATTCGAGATTGTAAATGTTTCATTAGTGTTTTGGAATACCGAACACTTTCCTTCTCCAGTAATACTCTGCCTCTATCCGAGAGTCCGTGTATTACAGGGGTTCCGTCGGGTCCAAAAATAAGAACATTTGCCCCAAAAAGTAAGATTTCGGGGTCAAAAATAAGAACATTTTTATAAATTTTTATCAATAGGGTCCCCCTATTGATTTTTCGAAAATTTTTCTCCGGCGGCCGCCGGAGAAAATTTTCACGATTTTTCAAAAGTTTTAAAAAATCTTGCAAATTTTGCTCACAATTTTCAAAATTTCGTCTAAAATTTTCTTAAAATTTCTATTTCTTAAAATATTCTAAAATTTTTTTTTAGAAATTTTTTGCCAAAAAAACCATAGGGGGACCCTATTGAATGAAAAATCGTTTTCTGAAAAATTTGTCGAAAAAATAACAGTCATTTGTCGAAACAAATGACAGAAATGTCAATTTTAGAACCGACATAATCTCAAGGTGATCCAAGTTCTTTCATTTTTATTCTAAGTCGTTGATTTGCTTTGGTCTCAAGCTTTAATTTGTGCAAATATATTTCATCCGTGCAATTTGCATCACATCGCATAAAAACGTTGTCATAAACAAATCAAATTTTCCTCAACACCTTTAATTTTTCGCATATATTTGCTTCACATTCTCATTTATTGCATAATTATGTTCCACAAATTTATAAAATTAGCTTTCCACTTAGCTTTTTTACGCTCTATCGATATATTTTTGATCCCAATCGGTTCATTTAATCTGATTAGATTTTGCAATTTTCGGTATTTTTGGCTCAAAATCAGTAGTTTTTGTTACTGAAAACGACAATCACCATTGAAAAACAGTGAAGAAATAAGGAAAAAACAGCGCCGCAGGCGAAACTTTTTCAATTTTTGATGATATTCATATGAAAATTTTTAATATTTTTTTTAAATACTTGATGGAGGAATGGTATCCAAATAGCGCCGCAGGCGAAACTTTTTCAATTTTTGATGATATTCATATGAAAATTTTTAATATTTTTTAAAATACTTGATGGAGGAATGGTATCCAAATAGCGCCGCAGGCGAAACTTTTTCAATTTTTGCCAATTTGGCACAAAAATTTAATTAAATAATACTGAATTAATAATCAATGAATGTAAAACAGCGCAAATTTTTGGGAAAATTTGCTTGTATTTCAAAAATTCGTATTTGGAAATGGATATTTCGTGAAATAAGAACAAAATAAGAACATTGGCCAAAAGTAAGAACAAATCTTAGAAATAAGAACATTTTATTTTTCTAAGATTTGGATCCTCAAAATGAGAACAAATCTTATAAATAAGAACAAATGGAACCCCTGAGTAAACGGCTTCAAGTGTGAATGACTCAGATGGACAAACTCCGTCAGACAGTGAAAGAAAGATACGCCCTCTTTTGTAAAAGAAAGTGACGTATATCCCCCAGTATAGAAACCATTATGGGTTTTTCGTCGGCTTTTTCAAAAACCGCTGTTTAGGCTAAAGTAACTTGGGGAACCCCCGTTTTAGGGTAGGGTTTTGATGTGGAATTTTTTTTTCAGACCCCCCTGCCCCCGCCAAAAGGGGGTAAACGGCCCCCTTTACCCCCCGGGAGGCTGATTTTCCCACGGTCATAAGTGGCCCTGCGCAGCCGTGTCCGGGCCGTGTGATAGCTCATTTTGCAGCTCTTGGCGAGCTGAGTCGAACGCCACCAAAATCGTGCCCGACAAGTCGAACGCCGCTGAGTTGTGAGGGTCGAGAGTCTCGACTTTGGCCCATTTTCCCACGGTCATAAGTGGCCCTGCGCAGCCGTGTCCGAGCCGTGTGATAGCTCATTTTGCAGCTCTTGGCGAGCTGAGTCGAACGCCACCAAAATCGTGCCCGGCAAGTCGAACGCCGCTGAGTTCTGAGGGTCGAGAGTCTCGACTTTGGCCCATTTTCCCACGGTCATAAGTGGCCCTGCGCAGCCGTGTCCGGGCCGTGTGATAGCTCATTTTGCAGCTCTTGGCGAGCTGAGTCGAACGCCACCAAAATCGTGCCCGGCAAGTCGAACGCCGCTGAGTTCTGGGGGTCGAGAGTCTCGACTTTGGCCGATTTTCCCACGGTCATAAGTGGGCCTGCGCAGCCGTGTCCGGGCCGTGTGATAGCTCATTTTGCAGCTCTTGGCGAGCTGTGAGTTCTGAGGGTCGAGAGTCTCGACTTTGGCCGATTTTCCCACGGTCATAAGTGGCCCAGGTGCAGATGCCTCCCAGGTGCAGACGCCTCCCAGGTGCAGACGCCTCACAGGTGCAGATGCCCCAGGTGCAGATGCCTCCCAGGTGCAGATGCCCCCGGTGCAGATGCCCCAGGTGCAGATGCCCCAGGTGCAGATGCCTCCCAGGTGCAGATGCCCCCCGGTGCAGCTGCCCCAGGTGCAGATGCCCCCAGGTGAAGATGCCCCAGGTGCAGATGCCCCCCAGGTGCAGATGCCCAACAGGTGCAGATGCCCCCCAGGTGCAGATGCCCCCCAGGTGCAGATGCCTCCCAGGTGCAGATGCCTCCCAGGTGCAGACGCCTCCCAGGTGCAGATGCCCCAGGTGCAAAGTTTTTATACTAACGAAGATGCTAGAAGCAGCTTAATGCGCGTCAGCGCATTCAAATACAGAAAAGCTTATCACACGTAACCACAAACAAAGACTCCACCAAAAATTTATAAATTTATTTTTTTACTAGCACCGAAGGTGCTAGTAAAAAATTTTTAATGAATCGGATTACTGAATAGCATAGACCTGTCATTCAAAAACAAGTTTTGAATATCGTTATGTCAAAAATAGTTTTTGGTGCTGTGTGGCTGATAAAAGTGTCAATTTTTTAACATGTTTTGATAAACCATTTTATTGGCATCACTGATTGAAACATAAAATATGATACTGGAGATTATGGTGGCATCAGCTCCATTTTTGCTCACTTTGTTAATTCTCATCTGTTTAGCTCACATCCATAACTTATCTCTTAAATTTCAGCTTTTGTGCCTCCAACCAATTTATAAATTCATAGTTGGTATGTGTAACACCGTATGCTTTGAATTTAGCTGAAATGACATATTAAAATTTAATGCAAATATTAAACGGACTTTAAATGTGACTAATTTCTAATGACAAGAGTATATTTGAGACAAAAGTAATATATGTCGTATCGCTTCGAAAAGCTCAAAAATTTTGGATGCATTTTGGCCTTGTGAACATAAGGTATGTGTAACACCGTATGCTTTGAATTTAGCTGAAATGACATATTAAAATTTAATGCAAATATTAAACGGACTTTAAATGTGACTAATTTCTAATGACAAGAGTATATTTGAGACAAAAGTAATATATGTCGTATCGCTTCGAAAAGCTCAAAAATTTTGGATGCATTTTGGCCTTGTGAACATAAATTGTTCGATAATAATTGATGAGGGATAATTTTTGTCCCCAAAAATACAAAAATGTCCTAAGGGATTTTTGAGCTTTACCAAACGAAAGGCTGAGATCTTTTTATATGAGTCCATTAGTGGGAACAAAATTATTGAAATATTATTTTCGAAGTATCATAAAAACTGATATTATTAAAATATCGTATAAACACTAATCCCCTGAACTTCGGCCCCTAATCACATTTTTCAAAAATTCTAATTTTCCTATACACATTTTCCTAGACACACTTCAGTCAAAAAGGGGGCATACCAAAACACTACCCTTTTTAAAATCGGTTTTGTCCATATTTTTCAAAAATTCAAATATTTTCGAGCTACTTTGAATTTTTTACCCATTTTGCAAAATTTTAGCAAATAATGAACGTTTTTTCAAAAAACGTGTATAATTCGGTCTAAAATTCAAGTTCTTCAAAAATTTTCGACGCCAATTCAAAATTGGTCATAATTTTCAAAATTTTGTAAAAACGCCAAAAATCCCAAAAATTAAATCCTCGCCATTAATAGACCCCTGAATGCGGTAGTGAAATAATTACGGGGGCTTTATTAGAGAAAATACGAATTAATTATAACTTTCAACTTACACATAGTTTCCCCTGCATGAGTATCCTTTCTTATCATTACTCGAAGTTTTGAAAGTTGACGATCGATGTCAGACAATGTTTTGTCTAAAAATATCATATTTAATTTTAAACATGAGCAAAATTGCCAAATTTCATTTGATTTGATGTGTGACCTGTTTAAACTAATCAAACTAATCAACAACACTTGTACGAAATTGAAGTTTGCATTTTGCACAAAATACGAGGCAAATACATCGTCAATGCCTTATATTTGCTGAAAAATTCGATTTTCTACAAGTTTTGTTGAATTGCTTGATTTTATTACAGCCGATTCTCGATTTAAAAACACTCCTCGAGAACGGCCAAGGGATGTTCTTAAATCATGAATCTCGAATTCAGGATAATAAGAGTTAGCGCTTTAGATGGGTCAAATTTTAACAAAATGCATTTGCCAAGAAAGGTTTAAAATTTCCTAGTAAAAAAATTTATATATACAGAAATCAAAACTAGCTAAAAATGTTATTTTACAGGTTTGTTACAGGTAACGTTATTTTACAGGTGGTCTTTGTCGTTTGTATTTGATCCTGATAATCTGATCTGATAAGGCTCATTTGCTAAAAATCAAGCTCGTTTAACTGTAGAATCGAAAATATAGCCGATAATAGCAGAATAAATAAAGAAAATAAACAAAGAAAATATAGCCCAATAAAATTTCCATAGTTTTCCCCCTTGATGATGTTTTTTGTCTTAAATAACAATAATTTTTGGCTATCTCTTCCGGATTAAAACCGTCAAATTAAAAAATGACTTATAACCCATTTTTTTGTCCATTTTCTACTATGCAAATGTGATTTAAAATTTTGCAATATGAACTAATTGCTTATGGATTCGTATACACCAAAAAATTGATATAACCTTATCATAATCAGATGTGGCAAATATTTGCTCTACAAAAAGTTATAAGGTAATCGAAAAACGGTATCAGATTAAAATATGTAAAATGTGATACGCTCCTTTAAGAATATTTGTTAGAGAGCACTGCTTGGAGAGCTTGCAATACTTTAATCGTTTTGTAATTTTTTTTGTAAATAATGACAAAATATTGGCCGTAGAGTTGCTTACAGCGTTAAATTTGCGGAGTTTAACCAGAATAGTTTTCGGAATTTTTTATCCAGTAATATTAGAAATTAACTTACAATTGTCGGGTGTAAGATCACCCCATCCTTCGATGCCGGGAAACACATTAAAAATATGGTGAAGCATAAAAATTAATACCACTATTGTAAAGATAAATTTTAATTGCGAATTCATCACAAATAAATGTTCGTAGAATAAACAAAATTATGAAATATATTGAAATGATAGGTTTTTATTTCTGAGGAATGCGTCCAATATTTTCAATCCAACCTAGTGAGTAGGACAATGGGACGTGTGTCTATGCTCCACACATTCTATGTGAAAGAGGCAGACACTGCAGAGAGAGAGTTCGATGACGTAGTGCTACGTTTCTGACGTAAAATTTCGTAATCACTTCCAGACCACCATTGACGTATGATATGGTTCATGTCTGAAAAGTATGGTCCGACTGGATCTGCGCCGAGTCACTTTAAAAGTGCGGCAATTTGAATGGGTATTTTTTGGTTAAAACCCAAATTCGGTGAAATTTGGCCCGTGTGATATGCTGAGAGGAGGTCAAATAAGGGCTAGTGTGCGGCACACCGAAAAGACAACACAAAGGTTAGAGCGCAGAGAATGTCTTTGTCTGCCCGGTTATTTCCCACTTCCTCTGTAAAGCAATGGGAAATAACCGGGCAGACAAAGACATTCTCTGCGCTCTAACCTTTGTGTTGTCTTTTCGGTGTGCCGCACACTAGCCCTTATTTGACCTCCTCTCAGCATATCACACGGGCCAAATTTCACCGAATTTGGGTTTTAACCAAAAAATACCCATTCAAATTGCCGCCCTTTTAGTGACATGTTTACTTGTTTACTTGGGGCTGGCGTAGATCCAGTCGGACCATACTTTTCAGACATGAACCATACGTCAATCAAGAGCTCTGGATGTGGTGAATGTAGGAATCCAAAAAATTTTAACCCTGGCCCCAAAAATGGATAGATATACGTGGGTCTATTTCGGCTGTTTATTTTTCTCTGCTGTAGGGTGCTTACATTGTAATTCTCTTTACCCCTGCGCTTCATTAGATTTTTATTTCTTATCAGCTTGAGGTGAGAGAGTGTTGTCTTTCTTTTTCTGCTCGCCCCAGAGACTAGCATTGCGATAGACCAGATAAAGCATAAAGTACCTTCCTTAGCGATTCGGTTTACCGTATAAGCTGTAATCTATAACATAGTTAAATCCGCAAGCAATGGTGACGCATTTCCTCCTTGAGGAATGCCATTAATTTGTCTGAAATTCTGTCCTGCAAACTGGATATAACTATTTTCGGTAAGGAAGGATATAATCAAGGCTACATCAGTTATACTGTATGTCTCGTATTAGTTATTACTGCATGTCCCGATGTGCTGATTCCGAATCTGTGCTGATTCCAAAATTTCAATTTTCCGCCAAAAACCGGCTACGGATTCGGAATCAGCACATCGGAAAACACCCCTATGCAAAAAAATCAGTTTCAGATACCGCCGAATTTGCGCTAAAAATGGCCATTATGTAAATTGCAATTATCAAAAAACGCAATTTTTGATTTCAAAATGCATTTTTTGCACTTTTTTAAAAAGACGGTATGGTGTGTTTGGTGTCAAAAAAATTCTTAGAGTGTCTAGTTTATGGCGTAAAAATATCAGTTCAACATGATTGGAAAAATGTTTGAAAAATCCAAAAAGAAATACAGGAAAAAAATTGGGCCACTCTGTAAAATATGATATTTTATAATAAAAAGCAATTAAAAACGAAGTGGTCCCACAGCGAACTTTTCCAGTCGGCTGGAGTTGTTTACCCGGAATTAATGACTTTAGCCAATATATTGAATGGTTTTGACATATCGAGTTGTTTTTCGTCGTTCCTCAATTATCCGGAATTTTATAGCATTATGAATCTGGTTAAAAGCAAGGGTGGACGCGGACCGACTTTTTACCCGGTCCGGACCGGACCGGACCGACCTCGTGCCCGGTCCGGTCCGGACCAGGCAAGGGGTCGGTCCGTTGTCATGCTTGGACTATACTACGTTTTCGACAAGGAATTGGAGAAAAATTACTTCCGGTCCGGTCCGCGGTCCGGACCGGACCGGAAGTAAATTTTTCTCCAAAAATCTGAAAAAATTTTCCGAAGTCAAATTTCTTAAAAATTGTAGTTTTTATTAGTTTTCGGCATTTTAAGCTTAATTAGAACATTTTTTGCAGTCTTAGGCTTAATTTGCAAGTTGTAGAACTTTGGATGTTTCTTGAATTTTTGCCAACTTGTCATAAAAAGTCACATTTTCGGGTGAAATTTTGATAATTTTCAAAATTAGCGTAAAGTGTAAATGCCTCAAATATTCAGAAATCTCTAATATTCAACAGGTGTAATATGTCACAAAAATTATAACGTAGAACATTTTTGAAAAAGTTTGATTTGCTTTGTCAAAATTCCCTCTACTTTCAGAAAAAAATTATCATAAAATTTTATAACCGGGGCAAATTCTGTCGGAAAAGTTCGAGCAACCAAAAATTGTCTAATTTTCTTTCTGCACCCTCAAGAATGCAGTCGGCCGTGCCCGATAGGGCGCGGCCGAGCGAAAAATTTTGAATATTTTTCCTCAACATTGAAAATTTTCAAAGGAAATTTTCTCCAACCTCACAAAATTTTTCAAAAATTTTCGCAAAAAATTTGGCATACAGCATAATTATTTTTAATTATCGCCTGCGGCGCAATTATTAGTACTAGTATATACGGTGTCCATGAAATCATTATTGTTTATAAATTATGCTTGAAATTTGCATATAAAATTGCGCCGCTATCTAAAATTACAGCAAAAACTGAAGGATAAAATCCCGCCGCAGGCGAAAAAATTTTAAAAATCTCTAAGATACAATGTAAAGATCAAAGAAAAAAGTTTTTAATATTTGAGGTTGGAGATGAAAATATTCAGTGTTGAGGTAATGTTTAATATATAATTTCGGTAATTTTTTTCGAAAATTTCTCAAAAATTTGCACCAAATTAGGCACCTTTTAAAAAATTTTTCGTCGTGCCCGGTCCGGTCCGAAAACGGACCGGACCGGGGGGGTCGGTCCGGTCCGGACCGGCTCAGGGGTCGGTCCGGTCCGGTCCGCTCGTCCACCCCTGGTTAAAAGTATGTGAAAATTTTTCATGCAGAAAATAGGTAAATATGACGCAAAGGGAATAATCCCTTTGAAAAGAACGACGAAAGGTATTTCAACATAAAAACATGTTTATTTACTTTTTGCATATTAGCGCACCATACATGCTGAGCGTCAACAGTGTCCAATAACAAGACTGGAGGGTTAGAATTTCAAGAAAATAAAAATTTAGAGTAATCTAATTTTTGGATGAAGTTTCTAGAATAAATTTAAGAAAAGACATACATGGTATGTGTGTGTTCTGTATCTTTGGCATGGTGATAGACAGCCAAAGAGATATCGACCAATTTCTCTCAGGGTAGACTGAACATGGTGCAATCAATCAGTTACGTATATAGAGATAGTATAGAGAGATAGTATAGAGAGAATATCGATTGTGCATACGGAAAAGCTCATGAAATTGGTGGAAAATTAGTTTATTAAATTAACCTATTTGCATAAATGCTTAAATGCATTTGAATTAATATACGATGACTTCATAAATTTTGACGTTTTGAGCAAGTTTCAGTACATAAAATATACTTAAACAATTCGATGCTACAAGGGACAGAGTTTTGGAATGAATCTATGTATTAGGTTGTTCATTAAGTTTTGATACTCGAGGCAGGGTTTTTACTGGAAAATCGAGGGTCCGGAAATTTTGCCGATTTTACTTATATAGGGGTCTTTCCATGCGGGGAATCCGAATTTGAGGTCAGATTCTAGGTGGTCCCGCCACGAAAATATGGAAAACCGCTATTTTCTTCACAAAATGGGCATTTTTACCGCGGTACGAAAAACCAATCGCAGATTCGGAATCAGCGCATCGAAATACCCTAAAAACACATTTTGCGAAAAATCCGAAAAAATTTTATTTTTTTGACCATAGGGGACACATGGTTTTCCGAAAAATCGATTTTTTTTGAAAATGTGGAAACTTTTTCTGCTATGTGTGTTTTTAGGGGTATTTTGATGCGCTGATTCCGAATCTGCAATTGGTTTTTTCGTATCGCGCCAAAAATGGGCATTTGTTGGTCATTTTTGACCAGAAATGGCCATTTTTTGAAGAAAAGAGCGCTTTTCCATATTTTCGTGGCTGGACCAACTAAAATCTGACCTCATATTCGGATTCCCCGCATGGAAAACCCCTATATAGGTGAAATCTGCAAAATTTCCGGACCCTCGATTTTCCGGTAAAAAACCCTGCCTCGAGTGTCAAAATTTAATGAACAACCTAATATGTCTTGAAATTGTTCTTGCAAATTCGGATTCATTGATATAATATCGTCTACATATCGATATGTGGACGATAGTCTTTGTTTTAAGAAAATATTTGAGCAACCATTAAGGTATTTGAATTACATTGCTGTTAGAGTGAGGTCCGCTATCAGTGGACTAGCATTTCCTCCTTCTGGTACGCCGCAAATGTGTATAAAGTTTTTTAAAGCAAATTGTACATAGCTATTAGTTATAAGAAATGTTATTAAAACCCACACTTCTGTTAGTGTATATGATGCATATCCGTTATAATTTTGTCTTTGGAAAAAAAGCTTTCCATCCGTTACACTTTATTTCTTTATTTTGATTTCCTTCGCTCATTAGCACTTAAAACTTTCAAATGTTCCAAAAAAATTAAAAACTGCTAAATATGGAAAAATACAATTTTTTCGAAGACTTATTTTTGTCATTTTTTCAAAGATGTCATTTTGGGCAATAATGATCCCCAAAAACATGATCTGACACATATTTTTGACATTAATACTGCTACATGTCATTTTTGAAATAAGAGGGGACTACATGAAATGTGTACCAGGTGGGGAACGAAAATCGCGGACTGATATTTATGCGTTTAAATTCGTGTCATTTCAATTTAGCCCCTTTAGAAGGGGGCTAGCTCAAATCTGATATTGCTAACTCTATCTTAAAATCGTATTTTAAGATAGGGTTAGCAATATCAGATTTGAGCTAGCCCCCTTTTAAAGGGCCTGAACTGAAATGGCGCCCAATTCGTTCCCCACCTGCTATGGCATCTTATGCGACTTTAGGTCAAAATCCCTCCGTTCGTTGTTAATTGTTTTTGGTACGTTTTAGAATAATGTGTAATGGCTCAAGTAAAAGCTAAGTCCCTGGGCTAACGATTGAGCCCATACACGCCGTATTTGGACACGAATTAATCGAGATACGGAGATTTTTATCCCAAATTTCAGGATTTTTTCAAAAACTAAAAATTGGAATAAAAATTTTCATATCTCGATTGATTCGAATCCAAATCGGGCGTCAATCGACAACAATCCAGGTTGTCAGGTTACTCAGGGACTTACCTTTTATTTGAGCCATTACTCATTATGATAATGGCAAATGATAATGGCATTTTTCCGTTTTTTGAATGGTTGAAATTTTTGTATCAAAACAATGATTCTGTCAATACAAGGTTTTAAAACGCGTTGCAAAAAGCGTTTTAAAGCGCGTTGGAACCGTTTTCGGCCCATATCATGCATTCCACATTATGCATTCCACCTGTGCGTATGCGACAAAGTTTTTCGGTAGGTCTGTAGATCTCGTTATGAAAATATCGTTCGCAAAAAGAATGTTTTCATTCCGTGCAAACGCTTTTTAAAACGCGGCGTTGCAACGCGCGTTGAAACGCGCCATTGTAACTGAAGCATAATGCGGAAATTGAAAATGGAAAAGATTTGACCTTCTAGAACATTCTATAGTGCTACAGTCAATTTTGGATTATTGTGAACGTCAAGGGACGAACCTCAAAGTGCATGATAAATCAGGCTGCAGCCTAACTCAGGCAGAACATAATTGAGGGAAATTATTATTAAATGATGTTATGACATGAGAGCGTGTTTTTAGAGTGCGAGAGAGTGTGTAAATAGTAGGAGCGTAGAGTATAGAGTAAATTTTATTAGAATTTTGGGCAATTTTCCCAAAATTTTGAAAAAACTTTTTTAATAATCAAGGATAACCAAGGAGAATTTACAAGTAAAACGCTCCAAGGGACGGGCCTCAAAGTGCAGCATAAATCAGTCTGCAGGATAAAAAGGGCAGGATAACCGAGGTTTTTTATAAGGAATTCCATACACAACCGGGAGACTTTAATTATTCTTTCTTATTTACAATTAAAAGTTGTTTAGAACTAAAATTAAGGGGGTGCTCCCTTCATTTTAGTTATAAACAACTTTTAACTGTAAACAAGAAAGAATAATTAAAGTCGCCCGGTTGCATTTTTGGTCGAACCCAAAAAAGTGTAAAGAAATCAGGGTGCTAAATAAGTGGGGTAACCCAGGATTAACAGTATTTAACCGTTTAAAACTTTTAGAACATATTCTAGAAGGACCTGCAAGACTTAGAATATTTACTAGAGCGCTTTAAAGTTCTAGTCCGTCCCTTAAGATGCTTTTTCATATTTTATTTATATTATATAATTTTTTCAATCACATCATTGTTTTTAAAAGTGCAAATCAAAATGACTCAACGTTAATTTACAGCAATGTTTTTTTTAATTTGGCAACTTGTTAATGATTAAAGATCACAACCAAAAAGTTAACTCAAGACACTCAACACTTGAATGTTGACTCGACATTTGTTCAATTGTCTCCGAACGAATTGTCGAGATTTGCACTATACTGCATTGGGATTTAATGCTGGATTCTGTCTGGTCTACCAATTTTGTTTGTTCAGCTGCTTTTTATGTTCACCTCGCATGAATGGGCAAAGCTCGTCACCTTCTTTTAAAGATCCGCGCCATTTGCTCTTGATTTGCAATATTTGTTGACCGAATTTTGGCTCGGATTTACCTTTCGTGACCGGCTGCCGCTGATTCACCGTTCTGCCCGTTGCAAGTCCGTCTTGATATATTTTGGCTATATTTTGTTATTTTCATAAAAGTTTTTCTTTTAAAGGATTTATGGACAGCTGGGGAGTGGTCGAAAAGCTGCGTAAACAATTTTCCCATTCACGAAACTTTTGCTTATATAAGCCATTGATGAATAATTTGTGTAAATAAAAACTCTTGCTTTATATTTATAAACTTTATATGTAAAAAGCTAGGTTTTCTATGATTTCTTGAATTTTTAGAGTCAGAGGTAGATTTGTGAAGTTTGAGTTCAAATTAAACCGTCCAGGGTTACGAACTGAGGGCAGTGATGGGTATTTCTCCATCTAGCCATTTTTTTAAACATAAGACCGGAAGATTAATGTGGCTCAGTTGAAAATTGAGAAAAATCAGTTGAAAATTGAATAACTGACAAAGTGATACTGCTTTATGAATAACTTTATTGAAAAAGGGTTAATATAATGTCAGTAGCCATGGCATAATATTCTTGCTTTATGTTGGATCCAGGTTATCAAACTTGGGAAATTAAAAATATTAAAAATTGGTATAAAAAATTCTTAACGGTGGCAATAATTTTTATACAGTTGACGCTTAATATAACGACACCCTCGGGACCGGACAAAAGTGTCGTTATATAGAGCGTCAATTGCTTGTCAAACCCATGCAAATGCTTTGAATGAAATTGAGTTTTTAATTTTTTGTATGGCATTTACTAGGAAAAAATAGCGTTTTTCTGAATATGAATCTGCTATGAGCTTTTTTATTTCGTATCAAAAATGCCATTTTTGAGGCACAAGTGGTTACTTTTAGACAAAAATTTAAAAAATGGCATTTTTTGACGCAAAATGAAAAGCTGATTGAAGATTCGGATTGAGCGCATCGAAAAACTCCTACAAACACAATTTCCACAAAATTTGTTATATAGAGCGTCAAATCCATTCAAATCCTTTGAATGGAATTTGGGATCGGACAAATGTGTCGTTATATAGAGCGTTGACTGCAATTTTAAACCTCTGTATAAAATTATAAAAATATAACAACGGCCCGAATTTGTAGATGTTTTTATTGCTTTGCAGTCAATAGTACACAAATGGTAGTAATATTTTTATCTTTATGTGACATTCATCACAGAGCATTTATTTCAACATTATATATTATAGAGAATTTAACTCTGAACTACCTCAGATCAACTTCGACTGGTCTTCGGGCAAAGACTCGATGAACCTATGGAACTTATCAGTTCTCTCCCACCAACTCATTTGCGTGTCCCGATTAATCTCATTCAACTTTTGCTTTGTTTCCTTCGGTAATTTGGAGTTTACCAAAGACGACGGCAAAGGTAACTTTGACAGTATGGTCGGGTCAATAGTGTTCAGAATTTCATCACTCAACTTATCTCTGAGCGTCTGAAAAAAGGCAAGCTAACGAGATTGATAATCGTAAAAAAATTGGACTCACGTCAAGTTCTTTCTTCAGCACTTTCATTGCTTTTGTCACATTAGGCGGAAGCACAGTTGGCTGAAATACCGCTTAATAATAACGCTATTTTCTCTTTGTGTGTTTATAGAAAGTTATGATGGCAATTGGAAAAAGCAAATAAATGAGCGCAATTAAAAAATTATTTGGGAGTTAAAGGCTGTAACAAACTCTCTGTCTGAAATTTTTCGTTTTCATTTTTCGTGGGAGGGGGTGTGTTTGTACACGAGGGAACAATATAACCATAAAATTAATAATTTTCAAACTACCGCCTCTTTACTGACAATTTTTGTAATTGTCATCATTTTCCAGGCTATCGTCATTTTCTAAACCACCAAATGCAAATTGTTGAGGACAATCGGACGACCTCCAAGGGCGAGTGAGGTGGCGTTGTGATAGTTTTCCTAGAGCATGGGGGAAGCAGTCAAAATTCCCCCCATCAAAATGACCCCACCGTCAAAACGGCCCCATTTTCAGAAAATCGGATAAAAAAGGCCAAAAAGCATGAAAATGCTAATTTTTTCGCTGAATTCGTATTTCACATGAATTTTTGCCCAAATTTTAGGTTTTAGACTAAATAACCCTTATAAGGCCATACTTTAGGCTTAGGCTTGCTGCCAAGGTAAGACTTTATCTTAGGCTTAAGCTCCCGAACAACCTTTACATAACCATATATATATGGCTTTAGGGTTAGAAACTAATTCAGCAAAAAAATTATCCAGGGACGCATTTCTGAGCATTTTATTGATTTTCTGAAAATGGGGCATTTTGACCGGGACTCGAGTATGGGTGGGAAAATTTTTTTAATTGGGATTAAAAATCAAAGGAATTTGTTAAAGTTATGCTCCCACTACACAATATTTAGATCCGACTGTTTTCGTCGCCAAAATAAATTTTTAGCCCAAACAAAATTTAGCCGTCAGTTGATACCAAAAGCGAAAGATATCCTAATTAGTAGTTACCTTTTGCGCTGCATCTTCATCCAGATCTTCAATCATGTCAAGGCAATCAATCCGCTTTATCCAGCACATTGCAGCCTAAATGTAAGACAATCCCACATAACTGTTTGATATTTTTTCTCAAAGGGGTTAATTGATTTTGTTATTTAATTATAAAAAATTAAACACAAATGTTTCAGCTTTTTCTTCCATCACTTTTCTACATTATCGATTGTACAATATGTTACTTGTAGGTTTAAGCTAGGATTATGTAATTATTTTTAGTTATTTAATGGACTGATTTTATAGATAGTTGGATACGTTTTGATGTTTAATTCTTTGTGGGAAAATGACTGCAAACTGGAGCAAAAGATACAGTCAATTCTCCAATGAACACAATTCTTAAAAATTTGTGTTATGTTGTGTTTCTTCTTTTTTTTAATTCGCATTTTTATGAGACAAGCTTTATATGAGACAAACTGTAAAAACGCGGCTAATAGTACATACGATTTCGTCCCAACTAGGCGGCGGAGATTGGGTTAAAGCTTGCAAAGTAGTTTCACCACGAAAAAATGGCATCCAGGCAAATATGAACACACAATTCGCTAGGCATAAAAATAAAGCCATAGTAGTTGGAATAAAACTAAAATTTTGAACATTAAAATTAAATTCACAAGGGCCGTTCGCGAGGTGTGAAATCTAAAACGATGCGCCCTGAACCTGTTCTCAACGGACTTGGACTAGTCCCTTGGCCAAACTCTTAACCTGCGGCTGTCAGCCTGGGGTCATCAGAAAAACCCGTGAAATTTGAATTTTTAAATTTGATTTTTGGGATTTTCAGTGATTGGACAACTTTTTAATACTTTTCTGGGTTGTCCAATCACTGAAAATCCCAAAAATCAAATTTAAAAATTCAAATTTCACGGGTTTTTCTGATGACCCCAGGCTGACAGCCGCAGGTTAAGAGTTTGGCCAAGGGACTAGTCGAAGTCCGTTGAGAACAGGTTCAGGGCGCATCGTTTTAGATTTCACACCTCGCGAACGGCCCTTGTCAGCTATAAAAGAATTTTTAAAAATTAAATTTATTTGCGCAAAGCAGAAAACTTTGAACTTTTCAAAAAGTAAAATTTTGGTTGCCACTCTTACAAAGGTCCAAGTCGGTTATTGCGCTCAAATTGTTTTTTTTGTTTGCACTAATGCTATCGTAAAATCTTGGGTAAACAAAAACTAATACAAGGATTAGTTTTAAGGACAACGACAAACATTGGCAAACCGAAAGGAAAGCACTGAAAAGGCGTAAAAATGACAAATTGTGTCCCATTCAATGACAATAATAATGGCTTTGATTAAATTAACTCCGATGACACACACCAATAATCACGCAAGTGGTAAATTAAAAACGATACTTATTTAAATTAATACTTGTTTTCCACGTATTTATACGGTAGGTATTTGTAATCATATTATAATAGATATATAAGCAATTTTTATATTCTTCCCAGAAAAATTTTTTCAGCGCTTTTTTGCTCCCTCTCAATCTGGGTAAAATGTTCCAAATTTTGTGTTGGAATATTAGTTTTTTGTAATTATTTTTATTTTTATTCCATTAAAAATTTTACGCAAAAGTGCAAACTAAAGCTCGTCTTTGCAAATGATGAGTCATAAAATCGTAGAAGAGGAAAACTTTATACCGTTTTCCTCTTGAGTAAGCACCCCTCCCAATGTAAGCCACCTCTAAAGTAAGCCACCCGTAGAGGGGGTCGGCCAATGTAAGCCCCTCTATTGTACCCCTCGGGAAGCGGTCAAAATCCCCCCGGTCATAATCCCCCCCAGTGGACTTTTTTGCCATGACTTTCTTCTTCATTATGACTAGGGACCGGATTTTTATGATTTTTCATATTTTTTTCCTGGATTCTACTCGCCGAGATAAGCATCGTCCGCTAAAAATTTTTTCCGGAGGGGTCAAAAAAGGGGGTAAAAAAGTCATAAAAAGTCATATTTCGGCACATTTTTGGTCATAAAATCATAAAATATGACTTTTATGACTTTTGCTTTTTTGACCCTAAAATCGACTTTTTTTAACCATTCAATGAATGCTTTATCGCTTCATTTCATCCTTCCTTTGTTCATGAAAGGTAGAATGCTTTTTTTCTTTGAAAATTGACTCCAATTATGATTTTCTCTATGTTTCTGAGGCTCAATATATTATTTTATTTCCGAGCACCTTTAAATTCTGTTGGATTGAAAATGATATTCTATCGGGTGACAAATAAGTTCTGATACCACTTTTCAATTACGCATATTTCTTTTAGAATGAATGAATGGATATGAGTGTTTGGTATTATTTGGTTGCCCATTTTGTCTGCTTTAATCTGGTATATAGCTTTTATAAATCACTTCACAAAATATTTAAAATCTCACACAAAGTTTATTATACACCCCCTGTATAAATTTTTTGAAGACATTTTCCATATTTTGTTAATTTTTGTTTACAATTTTAATTATTCCGAAAAAACGGTTTTAGCAATCTTATTGCTTACAGTTTGTGGACTACAAATCAGTTTTTACGGAGTAATTAATGGTTTGATTATCAGCGAGATATGAGCATTTTCCGTCACCATACTTTTGAAGAAAATTAAGAAATGTTTTTGTTAGTATTCAAAATTAAAAATTTTAAAAAACTGCATGATAGAAACGTAATATGTCCAATAGATCGAATAACTGCAAATTTTGTCTAGTTTTCAACGATATATAACTTTAATACTTTATCTCATGAAGTATTCAATATTTCACAGAATGTGTACAACAACCTCTAAATTCATTTTAGGTTTTGCATATATTTTTTGTTTTTTGAACATGGTTTTTACTTATCGAGAAAATCTGTTTCACTAGCCTTATTCTACATTCTGTGCTCTACCACACACTTTTTACAGATTTGTCTTTCGTTGGATTATCCCTGAGTTATGAGCGTTTTTCGATACCATACTTGCCAAAAATTTATACACCCCCAAAAATTTATACAGGGGGTGTATAATAAACATTCTGGGATATTTTAAACATTTTGTGAGGTGATATTTAAAAGCTATATACCAGATTAAAGCAGACAAAATGGGCAACCAAATAATACCAAACACTCATATCCATTCATTCATTCTAAAAGAAATATGCGTAATTGAAAAGTGGTATCAGAACTTATTTGTCACCCGATAGAAATCCGGAAATTTTGCGGATTTCACCTATATACGGGTTTTTGATGCGGGGAATCCGAATTTGAGGTCAGATTTTAGTTGGTCCTGCCACGAAAATATGGAAAATCGCTATTTTCGTCAAAAAATGGCCATTTTTGACCAAAAATGGCCAAAAAATTACCGGTTTTGACGCGATACGAAAAAACTGATTGGAGATTCGGAATCAGAATCATCAAAATACCCCTAAAAACACATTTTGCAGAAAAATCCGAAAAATTTTAATTTTTTGGCCATTTTCAGACCATAGGGGGGACCACATGCAACCTTTAAAAAAATTGATTTTTTGAAAACGTGGGAATTTTTTCTGCAAAACGTGTTTTTGGAGGTATTTTGATGCGCTGATTCCGATTCTCCAATCAGTTGAAAAACGCTAAAAGATGTCAGACGAGATACATTCTGAAGCAGAGTTGCACGCAAACGGGTTTTTCCAAACCGCAAAACGCAAACCGCAATCCGCAAAAAAATTTTTTTTGCGGTTTCCGCAAACCGCAATCGCCAAAATTGCCGCAATTCGCCGCAAACCGCAATCCGCAATCCGCAATTTTTCAATTGTTTCAATTTTTTTCTAAAATTTTTTCCAAATTTGCCAATTTATGGTATTTTACAGCCTAGGATCAATTTTTGTTCAATCAAATGCATTAAATTACTACAAAATCAACACGAAAAGTTCAAAATCAGTGGATTAAGAAGCAAAAATAGCGGCGCAGGCGAAAATTTTTAGAAATTGGAAAAATAGAGTCAATTTTCATTGAAAAATTAACTCTGCTAGAAAAATTTACTGGCAAACAGCGTAATAATTCTGAAAAATTTTGCCTGTGGCGCAATTTTTCCTTCTTCAGAAATTTTTATAACAAAATTTTATAACAAGAAAATGCTGTCTAAAATTGCGCCGGGATCTAATATTGCAGGAAAAATAAAGGATAAAATCGCGCCGCTGGCGAAAAAATTTGGAAAAAATGTTGGATACAAAGGAAAAATCAAAGAAAAAATAGCGCCGCAGGCGAAAATTTTTCAAAAATTTAGTGGGCTTGGAGAAAATTTCCTATGAAAATTTTCAATGTTGAAGCAAAAATTTCAAAATTTTTTCCTCGGCCGCGCCCTGTCGGGCACGGCCGAGGCCATTCTTAGGGGTGCTTAAAGTTTGCGGTTTGCGGTAAAAACAGGCCCAAACCGCAAAACGCAAACCGCAATCCGCAGCGCCAAAAAATTGCCCCAAATACCGCAACCGCAAAACGCAAACCGCAATTGCGTGCAACTCTGTTCTGAAGTATAACATACTTTTTACAGATCAAAAAATAGTACATTAGAAAAAAAGTTATGGACAAAATAAAAATTGGAACTAACTTTTGTCCGTCACTGTATATATATTACTATTTACCGTTGCAAGAAGGAACACCGTAATGACTAAAATTTTGGTAACTGGTTATTTCTTATTTAAAAACAAAACGTTTACCAGCAATTTGTGGATTGACCGCAAACATAGCCTAAATAACTGAAGAGACTCACTGGAGGCCAAAAATATGCTTTAGCTCTTACATTTTGTCGGCACTTCTATACCTTGAGCAAAATTTATTGGCTTCAATTGGCCATTTTAAAGTTCGCTGGAAGTATAAGTCAGATATTCGCTATTAACGAATGTCTTTGTTGGGCCCAAGAAATCATCTGATGTTGCAAGTGCCTTGGTGAATGAACCGGAATAAAATGATTCGTGCGAAGTAGTTGGTCCAGAAGTATTGGTATTGAGCGAATACTGATGTGCGTTATTGGTATTTAGAAGAGCGTCATTGACTGATTGCATAGTCTCCAGTATCCTTTATATTAAGTCTACATAAACTAAGGCCTAAAACATAATGCCAAAACCTTGGCATTGAAAATATCGGAGAAAACGGTTTCAAGTTTAAAAATGTTTTGAAAAGTTTAACGAAATAATATACAGCACATCCGCGGACAGAAATTTTCATATGTTGAAAGATGGAAAAAGTGCATTTTTAAGGGCGCGTATTTATGTTACTAGGGAAGGGGTCTGCCTTCGGGAGCCCGGGAATTATATCTCAAGTATAAATGGTTAGGGTGCGGTCGACCATAAGTTACGCCGGGTCCGGCGTAACACATATTCAAAAATAAACACTTGATAGAATCGGCTTTCCAAAAACTTCGGAACATACCGACAAAAATTATGGTACATTTTAGCTAAAATTTTACCAAAATTTAGGTACATTTAGGTAAATTTTGACCTCAAATTCGGATTCCACGCAAAAAGTTATCCTGAAATAGGTACATTAAAATAGCCACCCCTAAGAATGCATTTCCCAAAAATTCGGGATACACAAAATGGCTTACATAATCCATTTTCCAAGGGGGACACACCCGCATAGCACTCAAATACTATAAAGGATGAGCATTTCCAATAATCGTTTGAATGAGACAAGAGTAGGGCTGTGCAATGCTAACCTTTCCTAACCTTTGCTAACCGCCCCAATGCTAACCCCAAGTACAAGTTAGAGGACATGGGTATCCCATGGATAAGAAGAAGAGAGCAGTAGGAATTGTCGTATTTAATTATACTACATCAAGTGATGCCCTAGCGAATTTGTTTCGAATTCGGACCGATTCGAAGCATACTGAAAGAGTTGGGTGAGAGACGAAAGAGTGTGAGAGAATGGTGAGATAGTGAGAACAACCTCCTTCAGGGCCGCAGGCCCGAAATAGGCTCAAGAACAATCCTTACACCCGAAAAAGGGATTAAGTTATTTATAAACTTATGTCAACGGTTAAAGAAATTCGCCAAGTGCCAGACTTGCGATGAGGACTAACCTTGTACCTGTGCCATAATAAGAACGTGTGAAGTGCGTTTTATTATAGCGAGATTTCACACATAGGTGAACACAAAGGTCTATGAAAGATTATATTTAGGTTTCTTAGTGATCAGTTCGGGAATCTGCGCGATACGAAATCGTTCTATACAAAATACTATCAATTTTTGAAGTGCAGTTTTTTCATTTCGGGAACAGGAATAGGAAATATCAGGAAGCCACACAGGAATTCTTTATTCTTGCTGTTCAATCTATGATTCAGCCAAAATTTAGACATTTCGGGAGAACGATTTTTTATGGTGCGCAAATCACTATCGATTACACAAGAATGATATCACTTTCAATCGTTTCTCATTCGTTTTCGAATTGTGATCAATAAAAGTGTTTCTTTTTATAAAATAGTTATCCAAGTACAATCTCCGCACATTAAAAGGAACTTGCAACTAAATTTAAGCCTATATCCAATGAAGAAGGGATACAAATTTGAGGATAAATATATGTATTGAGACTGATTTCCTATAAAGTTAGGAAAGCATTTGGGATTTGATAATCCCACTCAAGTCTCGTTGTGGTAAAGAGATCTCTCACAGTTTCAAGAATTTGGTATCTTATAATTATGGAAATACTCGTCTGGCCGTGGCTTATCTTGTCCATATTTTTTTTTGCTAGAACATAAACTGATCTGAAATTTGAAACCTAATTCAAAGTAACTCGCACAAATGTAACAAAAATGTAAGAGTTGATGAATATATTTAGTTAATATATTATATTACGATCAAGATTGAATATTACATGATGTGGGTTGCTCATCAGGAGATATATCTTTTTAGAATTATAAGTCCAACTTACTAAAGTTTTTAGTCCTTTTTAATTAAGCACGGCACAAGTGCAAGAGACTGCTGCTATATTATTATGCGTACATAATTGTTTCCATATAAGGAGGGCAACTAACAGACGGGCGCATCATAGTAAACATCTGAAAACATTGCAAATTTTTGAACAATAGTTTAACGTTCAGTGGTCACCACTTTCAGTGGTCACCACTTAAACACTGACCAATTAAACCGTCAGATCATTTATACTTCAAAGACCTAAATGTCCAATCCAGTACCAAATCGATCAGTAAATCAAACCCAGTATTTCCTCATAATTTCTCCTCAGTATTTCCGGTAAGTATCCGGGCGAGTAAGTTATCATTCAACAGGGCTCGCCGAGTGCTGACAAACGATACTTCACTTCTCCCGAATTGTTATGATAGGATAATAGAGTTGATCAGTTTTTGAGAAGTTCGAAATAAAAAAAAACTAATATAAAATGCTTACATATACTTGCACTTGTCGTAGTGTTTGAGCGCACTGAAAAAAACAACCGATAGAGAATACGATCTCCGCATATTTCTTTGCACCGGGCGCAGCACCCATTCGAGATTGTAAATGTTTCATTAGTGTTTTGGAATACCGAACACTTTCCTTCTCCAGTAATACTCTGCCTCTCTCCGAGAGTCCGTGTATTGCTATAAGAAAAATTGTGAATTGTGATAATCTTTTATAATACGCGGCTTATGTCTGTTCGTCCGTTCGACAAAATTTGGAAGGCCATTTTTAGGGGTGCTTAATTTCTAAATGTACCTATTTTAGGGTAACTTTTTGCGGGGAATCCGAATTTGAGGTCAAAATATAGCTAAATGTACCTAAACTTAGACAAAATTTGGACCAAATTTTTCTCGGTAACGCTTTTTTGACTGGCCAAACGCGAATTTGCTACAAACTACAAGTTTTTGAAGGGCCCTATCCTCATTTTTCTCCGTCCGTCCCCCTTTTTTTGACTACAAACTACAAAATTTCTCCGTCCGTCCCCTTTTTGAGGGTCCAAAGTGTATTTCTCCCAGTCCGTCCCCGTTTTTTGACTACTTGGCACCACAAATCCCCTCTTCGAGCGGCCGAAGGATGCTAGTCTCACTGACAAAGCCACGGGTAAACAGCCTAAGGCTTTGTGGCGTAGGCATCACAAAGCCTAATACGTGGCTTATGTCTGTTCGTCCGTTCGACAAAATTTGGAAGGCCATTCTTAGGGGTGCTTAATTTTTAAATGTATCTATTTTAGGGTAACGTTTTGCGGGGAATCCGAATTTGAGGTCAAAATATAGCTAAAATGACCTAAATTTAGACAAAATTTTTGAGCGGGTTTTTTGAACAAGTTTTTTAGGGGCCCGATCCTCATTTTTCTCCGTCCGTCCCCGTTTTTTGACTACTTGGCACTACAAATCCCCCTTAAAGCGGCCGAAGGCCTCGAGTCTCACTGACAAAGCCACGGGTAAACAGCCTAAGGCTTTGTGGTGCCGTAGGCACCACCAGTGCAGCTAGTAATTGAATATTACACGATGGGGATTACTCATCAGAGTAATCAAGCAAAGTTCCTTATAAGAGACAACAGCAACACTTTGTTCTTGAGAACTTGATCCTGGGGATTTCGGAATCCTTTTTAAGTAAAAATCCAACTTACCAGAGTGCGAATAGATGATAGCTTTAAGCAACACAAATTCCTCCATAGTCATCTGAATTCGGGATATTGCCTCTATTGTTAGGCAAGAAATTATCTGCGACCGTTCCATCATTCTAGAATATTTTTCATGATTGGGTGAGGCAGAATTTACGTATTACTGAGATTACCCTTTCAATCTGACGTCGTTGGGTAGCCAAAACATTGCATTCTAGAATGTAAAAACATTTTAAAAGCGAAAACATAATGAAACGCTCACTTTGATAGGTGAAAATCCATCGGGCGTAATGCAAATTTCTGATTTCATTTGCCATGAATAGAACGCCTTAAGCAATATTGTGTTGGTCAATATCGCATCTTTCAACAGGGCTTCCTATATTACGTTTTTTACTATTTTACATTTAGAATTCCAAACAAATAAAAAATACCTGGTCCTTATACTCAAGTTGTGAAAAGACAGGCATTGTTCTGGCCTAAGTTTTTGATATAATTTATATTTCTTCTTTATGATTTCTAGCTTTATACGCAGCATATATATCTCTCGACTTACCATTTCGATGCATAAAAACATGTCTAACATGAGCCAATATGGTCGTCTTTCACTCGCCTCTAACTTAAGCACCTCGCTCATAGAAAGCGGCCACCTTAGTTCCTTCGGGTATTGATCCGCATAAGCCAGCACATTTTCTTGACTAGATAGTAGTTCTCGAATACTTCGAAATATTGTGGAATCGCTGAGCCAACGAGAACTTTCACGGATTTGCCGGACTTTTAGTTCGACGTATACGAGAGATTTTATCAGTTTCTCCTCAATTGTCGCTTCAAACACAAGACCTGTCTGAAAACAGTTACTCTGAACCGTTTGGATGATAACATGGAATTAGAAATTTGTATAGTCAGAAGTATCTGCATGGTCAAAAGTGTAAGTATGAAAAATAGCTTACCTTCCCTATGACAACAGGACATATTTCTCCATACTTTTGTGAAAGATAGCGCTAAAATATGTCCATACTAATGCCTGGGCTACGCAAAGAATGGAAACTGGACTGGGTTTTGTGTATTATTCTCTTCCCAGTCTATAGTTTAATCACAGTCTCTCCTTTGTTTTGTGTATTTCAGTGCTCTCTACAAAACCCAGCGAGCAGCCCATTTCGTAAATTTATAAAAAACAAATCGATTTGTTTTTACAGACATATTTATTCTTCTATGTTTAAACCCAAAATGAAATAAAATGAATTTGTCTTCACTGCAAAGAGCATTACAGCGCAGACATGAGACTGGGTTTGTGTATGCCTTTGTCTCTGTCGAAAAGACGTGTTTTATGTCTGCTTTACAACGCAGCCCATTCTGTAGAGACTACAGCGCTGTGATAAAACATAGGCTAGGGAAAAGAAAAATACAAAACCCAGTCCAGAATCCATGCTTGCGTAGCCCTAGTGTAAAAGAATTACTAAAAATTTACTCAAAAAATCCACCTTCCTAGTTGACACTTTATCAGAAAACTTCGCCACATCAATTGATGCCGGGAATTGTATTGCTCGGGGATTCATTCTAAATTTCTTATTGAGAGAACTGATCTTGAAGCACACATGAGAAATACCCTACTAAGACGCATCGATCAAATCGACATGCGCGGCATCGATTGATTCCTGAAAAAATACTAAGTGAAGCACTATATAAGCTGCTTTGAGAAGTCTGACCTTACGCTTTTTTCTTCTTCATAGATAGAAATACTTAGTAGAAACTTTTACTCTGACCTTCCGGTCGGCGTTAGTCGGGGTGCCTGGAGGCCTATATCTATTTTGCCGATAACTAGTATTGTCTATGGCATTTTCAATATCATTCATTTGAAGCGCTAAAATCCGTCCATATGAAAAGACCAGTTTACTTAAGAAACCAACCCTCCCCTTTGTCACTATGTCAGAAAGCTTCGCCACATCAACTGATGCCGGGAATTGCATGGATATCGCTATGCATTCCATGGATATTATTCCATGGATATCGCTATGCCTTGGGCTATTATAAGTGTTATCCACTGCACGATCTCGTATTAAGCTGCCCGCAGTTAGCTGCCAACAGTCAGCTGCCTCACTTTGCAAAGCATGTCGTTTAGTGTCTAGTCTGCTCAGGACTTCTTTAAGTACAGGAATTCACTTATCTGGCACTGAATCTCACCTGCCAAGAGACGCGTGCGTCACTTCGCATCCAACTTGTTTACGCATCAGTTGGATGCGAGGTGACGCACGCGTCTCTTGGAGCACGCATTATCTTTTTATGTCTCTTTATCGCTTTCTAACTCTGCGCCCCCGATTTCACGCGTACGCCCCCGACAGAGAGAGCATCTTTTGCACACAAAAGCGAGGGAAATGAAACTGCTCATTTATCGTATCGCTGCTCATTTATCGTATCGCTGCTCATTTATCGTATCGCTGTATATTTTTGGTAGAAATCCAGGAAAAGCGTCAATTTTTTACCAAAATTTCCCAAAAAAGGACGTTTTAGGTCATAAAAACCTAAAAAAGTACAAAATAGGACCGGCCCTAAAATTTCCCAAAAAAGGGCAAAATAGGACTTTTTAGGACTTTTAGGATTTTTTAGGAAAAGTCCTAAGAATCCGGCCCCTAATGATTATCTTGCAGGATGCAAATCGTTTTCCGTCGCTCTCTTCTCGCATCCAAGACGTACGCATGCAGACTAAATGTAATGTGCGGCACAATGAATGGTAAATGCTATAGGCAAAACTAGTTATAGGCAGTATAGGCCTTTGTGCACACTTACGAAAAATAATTAAAGGGAATATTTTTCTAATAGAAACAGACTTTCAGACTTGATTTTCAAAGCTATCCATGCATAGTAAAATTAGTAGCAAATTTTAATTTCCATTTTTCTCAAATTTTTTCCTTCTGAATACAAAATCTGACCATGATCAGTATATACCAATTTTTAAGCTTAATCCACCGGTATACTCAGATTTTTCGTCAAAATCGAGTTTTTGTAAAATATTTTTTAAACCGAAATTGGTCCCATTGATGCTATAGGCAAAACTAGTTAGAGGCAGTATAGGCCTTTGGGCACATTTACGAAAAATAATTATCTGTATAGAAATATACGGTGGTATATAAGTGGTATATAAGGGGTAAAATATTCGTTCTCCCCGCCCCTCTTCTGCTTTTCTTAATTACTCATTTCAGGAATCAACCGATGCCGCGCATGTCGATTTGATCGATGCGTCTTAGTAGGGTATTTCTCTCCTGTGCTTCAAGATCAATTCATTCAATTATCGATTTAGAATGAATCTCCGCGCAATTCAATTCCCGGCATCAGTTGATGTGGCGAAGCTTTCTGACAAAGTGTCAACTAGGAGGGTGGGTATCTTAAGTAAACTGGATTTTTTAGTATGGTCGGATTTTAGCGCTATCTTTCACAAAAATATGGAGAAATATGTCCTGTTCTCACAGGGAAGGTAAGCTATTTTTTCATACGTTACAATACTTTACACCTTACAACTACCCAGCAGTGCTGATTACGAAATGCGGACTGGTTTTCCTCCAAATTCCGCATATTGGCTATAAAGAGATTTATGACTATGAAATTTCAAAATTCCAGTTTTCATCCAAACTGTTCATAGTAACTGTTTTCAGACAGATCTAGTGGTTGAAGAGACGATTGAGAGCAAAATCATACGATCTCTCGTCTACGTCAGGAAAATCTACAGTCCGGAAAATCCGTGAAAGTTCTCGTTGCCTGAGCAAATCCGTAATATTTCGGAGTATTCGAGAACTACTATTTAGTAAACAAAATGTGCTGGCTTATGCGGATCAATACCCAAATGAACTCACATGGCCACTTACTTTTGCCGAGGCGGTTAAGATGGAAGCGGATAAAAAACGGCCACGTTGGATCATGATAGACATGTTTTTATGCATGGAAACGGTAAGTCGACATAAACATGAATATGTTCGAATGGGGTGATACCGTAATCCGTGTAATTAGATTCTGTAATTAATAAGGTTGAAGCGGCATCCAAAATGGCTCATTTTAAACATATTTTTATGCATCGAAATGCTAAGACGATCTATAGATACTTTAGTTTAGCACATACCGTATTTTCTTCAATATGGGCCTCCTCACCCTTCGCGACGGTCGATTACGTTTATTTTTGAAATAAAAATTTAGAAGGTTTAATGAAAGAAATCTCGTAGAATGAAAACTTTCTAATAGGTTCCAGAAGTGTTTTGTACCAGACGGTAACCCTGGGACTTGGCTACCTTATGGCAAACATTTTTACCAAACACTTCTAGAATCTTCTAGAATGTTTTCATTTCAAATATAAACACCACCAACCATCGCGACGAAAACGGAGGAGGTTATAATAAGGGGGCTCGTTAACGAGAAAAATCGCTATGAAAATTATATAAAAAACTTAGGCCAGAACAATGCCTGTGTTTTCACAACTTGACTACAATGACCAGGTATGTTTTGTAGCGCTCCTATCACTTGGATCGTAATTATTACTCTGTGAGACCTGGCCATAACTTAAGAAAGTGCGAACCTTGATTGTTTTGGCCGAGTCTCACCCAGGTGTGAGATTTTGCACCTATAAGAAGGAAATACATACATACAGGAAGTACATAAAGGTCCAAAGAGAGACTGTTTATCAAGAGTAATGACATACTCTCTATCGAGTACACAAATAATTACTATCAAAGTGGATAGGACTCGTCTTGTATTTGTTTTGAATTCTAAAAGTAAATCCTTATAGTAAGTTAAAGCGGTGAAATGTCTCCTGGGATGTGATGTCTCCTGGGATTTTAGTGAAGTGCCTTATCAGGTGAAGTGCCTTATCAGGTTAATTTTTAGCGGGGAATCCAAATTTGAGGTCAAAATATAGCTAAAATGTAGACTAATTTAGACAAAATATAGACTAAATGTACCTAAATTTTTGTCGGTCATTCCAAAAATTGATAGTGCTTATTTCTGTCTGTCCAAAATTTGGGTCAAGTGCATTCTAGATAGTGCTTATTTCTGTCTGTCCAAAATTTAGGTCAAGTGCATTCTTGATAGTGCTTATTTCTGTCTGTCCAAAATTTAGGTCAAGTGCATTCTTGATAGTGCTTATTTCTATCTGTCCAAAATTTGGGTCAAGTGCATTCTTGATAGTGCTTATTTCTGTCTGTCCAAAATTTAGGTCAAGTGCATTCTTGATAGTGCTTATTTCTGTCTGTCCAAAATTTGGGTCAAGTGCATTCTTGATAGTGCTTATTTCTGTCTGTCCAAAATTTAGGTCAAGTGCATTCTTGATAGTGCTTATTTCTGTCTGTCCAAAATTTGGGTCAAGTGCATTCTTGATAGTGCTTATTTCTGTCTGTCCAAAATTTAGGTCAAGTGCATTCTTGATAGTGCTTATTTCTGTCTGTCCAAAATTTGGGTCAAGTGCATTCTTGATAGTGCTTATTTCTGTCTGTCCAAAATTTAGGTCAAGTGCATTCTTGATAGTGCTTATTTCTGTCTGTCCAAAATTTGGGTCAAGTGCATTCTTGATAGTGCTTATTTCTGTCTGTCCAAAATTTAGGTCAAGTGCATTCTTGATAGTGCTTATTTCTGTCTGTCCAAAATTTAGGTCAAGTGCATTCTTGATAGTGCCTATTTCTGTCTGTCCAAAATTTAGGTCAAGTGCATTCTTGATAGTGCTTATTTCTGTCTGTCCAAAATTTAGGTCAAGTGCATTCTTGATAGTGCTTATTTCTGTCTGTCCAAAATTTGGGTCAAGTGCATTCTTGATAGTGCTTATTTCTGTCTGTCCAAAATTTAGGTCAAGTGCATTCTTGATAGTGCTTATTTCTGGAGTCTAGGTAACCCCGCCCCCCCGGTAGAAATCCCCCCCGGAAGAAATCCTCCCCGGTAGAAATCCCCCCGGTAAAAATCCCCCTTTTTTAAATAATCATATAAAAATGTCCTACTATTTTCATCAATGTTTCCGCCAATTAAAAAAAATTTTGCAATGGCCAAAAATTTGAGAAAAATGTTTAGCAAAAATTTAAATTTGCGCCAAAAATTTGTAATTTTTGGTTTAGTTTTAGTAAAAATGCTTAAAATATTCTACGGAGAAGAATACAAAGGATGGTCCTCTTTTGAATCGCCAAATTTTTCCCGAAATAAACGATTGAAATTTGTTAAAAACATCCGTTCATGTAAAAGTCTTTCCGATAAACGAATTTTCCGATAAATGTATGGGTTTTAAGTTCCGAAAAGGGAACTTTTCGTTAAACGGCTTTCGTTGTTTTTAAAATTCTAGTTTCGCTGCGAACATTTGTTCGCTTAACTTTACAGCTAACATCAAAAATACCCACTTTTTGACAAAAATAGTCTTATTTTGGCCAAAAACGGAAAAGTGCTCCAAAATTTTTGTACCGCTCGATTCTAGTGGAACATTCTAAAAAAGAAATCTGAATAACCGGCGGTGAAAAATACGATTATAGCAAAGCGCCACGGTTTGGGCTAAAATGACCACTTTTTAAAATGCAAACTGCTTCTCGGGACCACGAAAAGTGCATTAACACGGCCATACGAACATTTTGAGCCTCCTGCCAAAAAACAGTGTCGCAAATGGTCTAACGCCCATCCTACGAACTAACTTTAACTAACGGACTTTAACATACTTGGGGGATATTATTTTTTGCATCCTTCAGTATAGGATTAATTCAATTGTTCCAATAATGAATAACGAAATAATAATCGGAAAATTTTACTACTAAAATTGTGAACTTCTAACTAAAACAAATTGTTCACATCTTTCAGTATTCCAACCCAAGTGGTCGGAGTACCGGAATAAATAAGGAAATAATAATCAGAAACTTTCCGCTTGATTAAATATATTCACCACTGATTTCAGTATTCTACCCAAAATGCTCCTGATACCATCGAAGTCTTCGATAAAGAGCTCACTCCTGAGGCATACAACGAGTGGGTCATTCGCAACAATTATTCAAAACAAGCTCCACTTCAAGATCAAATTGCCAGTACGGAGAGCACACAAAATGTTCCAAATGGTTATTGGCTTTTTGCTTACGCTCATTATAAAGGTAAGGAATCCTTGTGCTTCATATATACTACAGAAAGATAATAAATGAAAATCTTTAAAAATTGGGAAAATCCACGTTTTTGTGGTAAGACCAGAAAACACTAATATCAAATTTAGGCAAGACGGTTATACTTGCACCACTAGCGCAGCCAGGGGGTACCGGGGGTTCCCCCCCCAAAAAAATGGGAAAATTTGAAAAATGAGTGTAAATCAGTGCAAATTTGGGCAAAAATTTGGTCGGTTCCCCCCCCCCCCCCAAACCCAAAAATGGGGGCCCAAAAATCCGGTACCCCCTCCCCCCAAAATGGCCATTTCCACTGAAACGTACCCCCCCCAAAAAAAAAAAATCCTGGCTGCGCCACTGACTTGCACCCTATTTAGTCTTCTTTTTACCAAGCTATAAAAATTCCCTCATACCATAGTTATGGATTCAGCCATTTAATCGGGTCTCTTAAGCAGTGCTGGGAACTTTGATCACGGGTCCGATCCGGTCCTTGGTGACCGCCAACCCGATCCGATCCCCAAAAAACCAGGTATTTCCGAACCGATCCAAAATTTTCTATTGGCCAGTCACACGGATTCAGTCATCCTTTTACCTAGTATTTCAGTGCTGAATTTCACATTTTTGTAACCTCATTCTTAGGGGTGCTTCTTCCATTTTTCAAAGGTGCATTCTTAGGAGTGCTTATTTTTGAAATGTACCTATTTTAGGGTAATTTTTAGCAGGAATCCTAATTTGAGGTCAAAATTTAGCTAAAATGTAGACAAATTTAGACTAAAATTTTGAGACTTCTACTTTTTTCACCCAAAATGTCATTCTTAGGGGTGCTTATTTTGAAGTTTCCCCAAATCCGAAAACCTTAGAAGCCTAAATGCAATTCGATTAGAATAATAAAGCACAAACAGTGCGAAGTTCGAGCGGCCGAAGGCCGTGAGGTCGGGCGCGAAGCGCCCGATCTAGGTTTTTTTCAGCCGCCGAAGGCGGCTGAAAAAAAGCCTAGTATTTATCATATCATTATCTATCATATCTATCCAATTAGAGAAATGGGATTTGTTTAATCACTTCTCAGAACTACAGTGCTTTTCAGAAAATGTTAGTAGAAATTTTTTAGTTTTCATACTCGTCCGGTGAAATTTCGATAAAATAAAAAGAAATTCTAATACATCTTTAACTCGGTATAGTTTAGTAAATTTATATATATATATATATATAATATATATATATATATATATATATATATATATATACAAAGCATTCGGATATCAGGTAGGAGGATTGGGGCCTGCCCGTTTAGTTGAGGAGAGACATAGAACTCCAGCTTTTTCTAACGTAATATGTGAACGATTTTCTGTCGAAAATAATCAACTTGTCTAATTTCAGATCCAAACCATCGTGAATTGCGCGACAGAACTCGTGTATTCTATGCACGTGCAGAACTCAACGATCACGATTGGCCTTTATTCCAACATTTTGTTCGTCTCGCCACAGATCCGTTCATTTACATTCACAATGTGCGCTTGACTGATCAAATCTGTATCTTAAACTTGTTGTCCGGAGCAATTAACTCAGATCACGATCGTCTACAATGTAAAGATCTCACATTTAATCTGTATGGCAACGATCATAAATCCATCACCTGGGCAAAAACTCACATGCGCTGTAACCAATTTACTGTTTGGGGCAAAGGTGATTTAAATCACGACGAAGCGTTGCTTGATTTCTTTCTAACTGGAGCACAATGTACATCCGAGGTCAAAGTCAACTCTTATGATCTTTCTAAGGTCTTGGTCGATTTTGTGCAGGTAATTAACTTTGTTGAAATATTAAATTATTCCCCGAGTTTTGGTAGTTATTATCAGTTAATTGGTCGATTATAATTGATCGTCAGACATCACTAGGTCGAAATAATCGATTGGACAATTTTAAATGATCGATATAACAAAATATTGCGAAAAGTATAGGGATGGGATTTACCGTATTTTCTGTTGATTACGGCCATGGAAACTATTCACCCCGCCCCTCTAGACAGTGGTATGAAAAAACACAAATATATGTAAATTATTGTGGGCGGAAATTATTCAACCTGCTCCACTCTAGATGGGGCGGAAATTAAAGCATGGGCGTAAAAACAGGGAATACAATATGTTGTGAAATATAATGAAAAGTATATGTAGTATATATATTATGTAATAGTCTGAAGTTCAGATTATTACATGATATATTGCAATCTCATTCAAAATTTCATCCAATGAACAATGCAAATGTACAATTGCCACATTTACATTTGTTTCTCTTTTAGAAGTTCATGGATCTCAAGGACTCCGATGGAAGCCAGCTTGTTGAGGCTTTTGAGGGCGATTTCAAGAGCCAAGCCACAGAATCGTTGAACCGTGATTACGCCAAATTTCTGGTTAAAGAAAAAAGAGGTCGTCACATTAATACGCACATCTTTGAGTTCGTCAATGACAATATCGGAAAGAAGCTGCAACTCACTGCTAAAAATTACGGTCATCTGTCAGAGTTTTCGATTAAAATCACCAATTTGTAATTGGCTTTTATTCTTTGTGCTCGGAATACATCTCCGAGAAAGAAAATAATTTTATGTTATATCAATGTATTGTTTGCTGAATAAAATGTTTAATAAAAGTCAAATAACATTTTTCAAATGCATTGACGGGATGTTGTTGGTATGTTTTATTCTCTATTCATTTTTGATTGCCTGTAAATAAGGAAAATATTGGATTATTAAAGAAAAATTATTTATTTTAGCCCACACCAAATATTGTAACAAATTTGTAATATCGTAATTGAGTTCAAACATATCATAATGGGTCTAATAATTATCTTCTTAGACAGCTTATCCATAGATGCTAAATGATTTTCCACCAATTTCTTATTCAATCATTTTAAAAAGGCGATTTGTCAAAAATCGGATTTCTTACCTTTGCAATATCCCATCTCTATTTCGAGGCAACTCTTTTATTATGCTTACCTGCAACAGTGTCTTGAACATTTCCTTTCGTCATATTAATAAATAAATAATGAGTTCACTTCAATAGAACGTTTATACACTCAATCCGCCTTATATTTTAATGCTTTTATCTTTATTTCAGAAATATAAAATTCAATAATATAAAATTGCGTAAAACTCGTTGGGAGTAATTTGGGCGAGCGTCCAAATTGGCTTTTGATTTTTTATTATACGCAATAAAAGTGTACTGACAGCAAAATAGCGCAAAGATAAGTACTGAAAAACATTGCGAAGCATAACCAAGATCAAATGCTGGAACGCTCTAGCGTGTAGTTGTAGAATTTAAAACTAAATCGTTCATATCCAGCTGAAACTCCTTTCTTGAACTCCAATTTCTCGCCTGAGGTCTTGTTTATTTCCAGGAATTCAGCCAAATGATCCTTGCATTTATCAAATACAATTTTTAATGGGCTCGGCACAACGGCAGACGAAAAGACCTAAAGAAAAAGGTGTAAACATAAATTGTAACCGTAAACTTGCGACCAACAACTCTCAAAAGTCTGATGTGTAAAAAGGTAATTTAAAGCTGTGTAATAATTTCAAGTTATTATCTGTATATGTAACACAGACTGCGCTAGCTGTACGCTTAAGCGTAAGCACAAGCTTAACTTGTGCAGAAAGATATCTTGACCAGGAAACATCTTCATAAGGAGAAAGTTGCATGGCATGACATTATAAGCAACTTTGCTCATGGGGGGCACTTGCACCAAATGCCCAAATATGGGAATGTAGGATATTCGGCCCTCCCAAAATCAGTGCTTAGAATTTGAAATCTGTGTACTGATTTTAAAATACCTTGCAAAAATGATCGAGCACATTGTCGATATTCGCGCGATCAAAGTGTAGCATGACAACGATTGGTTTGACCCCTGGCTGTTCAAGAAATTGCGCTAAATGGGCTGGATCAATGTCGTAAGTGACTCGAATGATTTTCACATTATGCAAAACGCTATAGTCTTTGAATGAAAAGAGTGGACAATCCATTGTCAAATCTCGACATTGCAGAATGGTGGGCGAATTTAGAATCAGTTGGAAGTCTTCAGCAACAATTCCACTACCATTTCGGTCGGCATGCTGAATTTTAACGTTGCCATCGCTCCAAAGGTATGTTATGGATTCCATTTCGGCGATTTGCTCGGGATTGTACGTGGAATCTGCAGCGACGCATATGAAACAGGCAAACGATCGAGAATCGCTCCAATTGATTGCGGTTCAAATAGTACAGAATATCGAAAGTGAACGGCGGCAACGGTTTCGAGCAGGGCATGGCTAGACAGCAGTTCAAGAGAATAATTTAGAGGAATGTATCTATAATAATAATAACGTTTATGCATTAAAATGCGACTACAATTGATGTCAATCTGACGTGAAAATGATACACAATTACAACAGCAATGAAGATGGATTTTCAATAAAGCCTTTATTGAGGGAGAGGGGTATTTCTTTCGGTTTCAAACTCAAAGCAGATGTAACAATTTACGTTGTGAAGCATGATTTAGTGTTTTTGGAGAACTGCAAGTAATCAGATTTCTGGAGTTCAAGAAGGAGAGTAATGCCTAGGAGTGGGCGTCACCGGATCATCCCCCAAACTTAATGCAGAGTCCCCGGCCTACACCTCGTATTTTTTTCCCTTAATTCTTTTTGGACTCTTTTAGTGAGATTGCTCTCACTGTTCACCGAAGTGGTGGTCAATTATCTCCAATGGAACTCTGAGCGAAATCGTCATTTTACATACAGAGATTAAACTTGAAGAGAGATAAAGTTAGTATTTGGTAATGTATGGATCGATCTTATTCACAAATTCCTTTAAACTCAGTTGTCTAATGTCTAGAGGTAGTTTAGCGTAAAGACGAGAGACTCGGACGAAAAACGATTGAAAACGTAAAGTAGTTTTGGCGGCAGTTGTTTGGAATTTGTACTTTTCACCACGAGTTTTGGACTGGATGAATTTAAAAGCAGTTTGGTTTTCTAATGGAATGATACCTAACATGTATTTGTGGAATAGAACAAAGTCTGCTTTTAACCTACGAAGCTCAAGTGACTCAATTGTGAATATTCAGAGAATTTGGTAGCGAATAGAATATTTGCGTGAATATTGACCGGACTTCGCAAACCTCAAACTAGGGTAATTAAACTGTCTAAAAAGTAACAAATTTTAGAAAAGGTTGAATAGCGAAACTATTTAAACAATATGTACAAAAAAAGTAAGCCGTTTTTGAGTATCGCCCGAAAACCAGTTTTGAGTTGGACATAAGTTGAGCAGCATTGGCTCAGGAAAGGGATTCAAATATCTGAATAATATTTAGGGCTGTGCAATGCTAACCTTTCCTAACCTTTGCTAACCCGTGAAAAGGGAGGTTAGCATGCTAACCCAAAAGGTTAGCATGCTAACCCACATTGTTTGTGCAATAACCAGAAACGAAGAGGAGACACAAGAGACGTGAGACAAAGAGAGCGTTTTATTGAGGCGCCGCACACTAGCTCTTTATTGGCCGCATTCTGAGTTTGGTGCCAGAGAAAGAGAGACACGATTAGATAGTGGGAAATTGGCGCTTCTATGGAAGTGGCCCCCCCCCCCAAAAATCAATAGGGTCCCCCTATTGATTTTTTTGTACATTCACATAAAAAACCATAGGGGGACCCTATTGATTTTTGCAAAAAATTATTTTTAGAAAATTTTTTGTACAAAAAACCATAGGGGGGACCCTATGGTATGAAAAATAATTTTTCTGAAAAATCTGTCAAAAAAATCAATAGGGTCCCCCCTATGGTTTTTATGCAAAAAATTATTTTTAGAAAATTTTTTGTACAAAGAGTCTAACTAGTTAATACTGAGTCTAACTAGTTAATACTGAGTCTAACTAGTTAATACTGAGTCTAACTAGTTAATACTGAGTTTCAGTTAATACTGAGTCTAACTAGTTAATACTGAGTTTCAGTTAATACTGAGTCTAACTAGTTAATACTGAGTTTCAGTTAATACTGAGTCTAACTAGTTAATACTGAGTCTAACTAGTTAATACTGAGTCTAACTAGTTAATACTGAGTTTCAGTTAATACTGAGTCTAACTAGTTAATACTGAGTCTAACTAGTTAATACTGAGTCTAACTAGTTAATACTGAGTTTCAGTTAATACTGAGTTTCAGTTAATACTGAGTCTAACTAGTTAATACTGAGTCTAACTAGTTAATACTGAGTCTAACTAGTTAATACTGAGTCTAACTAGTTAATACTGAGTCTAACTAGTTAATACTGAGTTTCAGTTAATACTGAGTCTAACTAGTTAATACTGAGTTTCAGTTAATACTGAGTCTAACTAGTTAATACTGAGTTTCAGTTAATACTGAGTCTAACTAGTTAATACTGAGTCTAACTAGTTAATACTGAGTTAATACTAGTTAAAACAATCTACTGAGAATTCTCAGCAGATTGTTTTAATTACCCTAGTTTGAGGTACCGCAACTCGCCGACCAAGCGCAATTATTCCTCTAAATATTCACGCAAAGAGCAATGACAACCAAAGAAGAGCTGAAAGAGCAGATCGCCGAACTCACTGCTGCAAACGCAAAGCTCACAGAATCAAACGCAAAGCTCTCCTCTGCGCTCGACACGTCCACAAAGACCAACAGCAAATTATCAGAATCACTGATCGAAGCACAGAAAACCATACAACTGCTGCAAACCGAGAATTATGAACTCAAGCTAAAAACGGAAACCAGTCCGGGTCCAGACAGATTGCCTTACAATTCAACCTACGGAAAGCCCTCAGCCTACTCCGACATCGCAAAAATGGTCATCAAAACGATGGGAGAAGCCGAACAACTCAAGGAGAAATCTCAGAGAGCCGTTATTGAGAAGTTACCAGAATCCCTGGACCAAACAAAGTTCCTCACGGACTTAATCAAGGAACTACCCGAGAACCACGGAATTCAAATCGAGCAATGCCATCGTCATGGCAATGAGAAACCAGATCGAGCTCGCATTATCAAAGTCCAGTTTGACAGCACGAGCAACCGAAACAACTTCTTCCGAAACTTCCGTCCTGCACTCAATTCGCTTATCAACAAAACTATCGCCAATAATGAGAAGCCTCCAAAGTTCCTGAAAATTCGCCGAGACATGACCCAGACCGAACTCCAAGAAATGTACGCATCACGCAAATTCTGCTACGAAGAGAATCTCAAGATCAATGGCCGCAAATACTACGTGCACGATACGCAAGTGCGAGAGTTCAATGAGATCAAACCGTTCGCGAAGCAAGGATAGGAAGCACATGACAAGTCAAGTAACATTCATTTTAACTGTTTATCTAATTCTTATTTATCATTTTGTAAAGGGAAGCCAGGCCATTTAGGGGATGATAATTTCTCTTGTTTATATTTCAATGCCCATAGCGTAATGAACAAATTAGATGAACTTAGCATTATTCTTATGTCTCAAAAGTTTCAATTAATTTTAGTAACTGAATCTTGGCTAGGTAGTAAAACAGATGATTCTTTAATTTTACAAAACTTACCTTTAAAAAAATTAATTAGATGTGAGGGGGAAACCACCTCAAAAGGAGGTGGTTCATGTATTTTAATTTCGGATCTTTTCCTTTTTTCAAATAGTCAAAATTCCTAAGTTAAAAAAGCTCAAAATATTACATGCATAGATGTATTCTCTTTAAGTCACGAAAAAGTACGTATTATAAATGTTTACAGACCAGTTACTAAAGAAACCAATGAAGATTTTTACCACCTTTTAGACACACTTTCTGAATTTATAACCGTAGACTTCCCTTTTTTTATAACAGGTGATTTGAGTTTTCCCAACATTACCTGGTCAAATTTCAAACCTACACCATGCTGTAGAGGCAAAGAATCATCTTTTATAGATTTTATTGAGAACTTTGTTTTTTTTCAACTTGTTGAGAAACCAACACGAGACCAAAACATTCTTTTTTTAATTTTTTGCACCTCAGAGAAATTGTAGAAAGTATAGAAATCAAGCCACCTTTAAGTTCATCTGACCACAATTTTTTTCGTTTTTAGTTAAAATTCAGAAAGAATCGGAAATTAGTGTTTATAAAAGGAATTTCAGTAATGCAGATTATGAGACTATTAACAATTTTCTGTCAAACTTAAAATTGGAATGTCGTATTTAATTCTTGCCCAAACATCGACTTTATGTACCATAAGTTCATGGATGTTATTTCTGAGGCTACAAATTTATTCATTCCTATGACCAAAATAGTTAGCCAAATTTTTCACGTTTACCAATTCACATCCAGAACCTTTTCGACTACCGGAAAAAACTTTGGGCTAAAATATCTCATCCTGGAATAAGAGAGAAATTCATAAAAGCTTCAAATGTTTTTGACTATCATACAAAGAGATTTCAAAAAAATAGAGAGAAAACTAGAATTTCCAACTTTAAGACACGCTTTAAGCATGTAGGCGCATTCCTTAAAACAAAATCGAGTTTAACACCTACTCTTTTCGACGAAAAAAAAAAAACAATTTTTTCAAACCAGAAAAAAGCTGATATTTTTGGAGATCAATTTTCATCAGTATTTCCCACCGCTAAATTACAAATCGAAGACATAGAATGTCAAAATTTTGGCGAACTTAGCTTCATACCGATTACTTACTCAAAAGTCCTTCAACTTCTTTTGAAAGTCAAAAACATGAACAACACGTCTCCGGACGAAATTCCGAATATTTTTCTTAAGAATTGCGCTTACACGTTTTGCTATCCAATTTATTACATTTTTCTATTCCATGATGACAGGACAGATTCCACACTTTTGGAAAGAAAAAATAGTTCATCCGATCCCAAAAAAATTTCCAACCTTCAAAAGCAGAAGAATTAGACCAATTTCGTTATTATGTTCCACGGGAAAAATAATGGAAGAATTAATAGCCTCAGAAATCACAACATTTATAGAGCACAAAAAGATTTTACCGCACTCCCAACACGGTTTTAGAAAGGCAAGATCGGTTACCACCCAACTTTTAGAAGTTGTGGATGCTTGATTTGCTTCTGAACAAAAATTTCCTGTAGACATGATTTACTTTGATCTAGCCAAAGCTTTTGATTCTATTCCCCACAACCGTTTAATTCGCAAATTAGAATCTATAGGCATCAAGGGCCCACTTTTAAGATGGATACAAAATATTTATCGGATAGATTTTTCAAAGTCAGGGTTGGTTCATCTTTTCACAAGAACTCTCTCAAACAAGCGGTTTCCCCCAAAGGGTCCGTCCTTGGTCCACTTTTGTTTCTCATCTACGTTTCTGATCTCCCCCAAAATTTGTGAAACAGAAGGAGTTATCTGTAAACTTTTTTCCGACGACCTAAAAGCTTACCACATTTTTCGATCAAATTACGACTCAAACAGTTCACTCCAAACATTTATTACCAGATTTTCTAACTATGCGAATTAAACGGACTCAAAATTGCGGTTTTTAAAAATGCTCTATACTACACTTAGGAAAGAAGAATCAAAATTTGTCATATAGTCTGCAAAACTGCGAAATTCCTTGTGTAAATCCTAGTACCACAGTGCAGACTTAGGTGTTTATTTTTTAGCTAACCCCAAATTCGGAGAACACATAGAGATTATTGTCGAAAAGCCCCCAAAAAGGTTCTTTCGCTCTCTTAAAAGGACTTAAATCTAGTGACCCAAAATTCTTCTCTAGAAGATAGAAGGCTAAAAGCCGACCTAAAAATGTTCCATGACATAATTCATGAGAAAATTTCTATCAGACATAACAACTCTTTTTACTTTGAGAAAACTATTACTAGAGGTGATTTATATAAGATAAAAACTAATCAATGTTCTACTAACGTCCGGGCCCATTCTTTCTTTATCCGTACTGCTAGGCAATACAGTAAATTACCAACTCATATTCGGAAAACATTCACCAACGAATTTCACAATTTAATTAGTACGAAAGAAATCCAAGAAATCTTCCCCCCTAAATGAACTTGGCTTGTCATACACTATAATTGTTGAGATATGTTGTCTTCGCTTGTCTTTGCTTGATATGATTACTTGTTCTTTATCACTTGTTGCATTATGACATTTAAATTGTTGACTTTATTGTATATATACCCATCGCTCCAAGATGAGCAAATAAAATAATAAATAAATGAGTTTCAGTTAATACTGAGTCTAACTAGTTAATACTGAGTCTAACTAGTTAATACTGAGTCTAACTAGTTAATACTGAGTTTCAGTTAATACTGAGTCTAACTAGTTAATACTGAGTCTAACTAACTAGTTAATACTGAGTCTAACTAACTAGTTAATACTGAGTCTAACTAACTAGTTAATACTGAGTCTAACTAACTAGTTAATACTGAGTCTAACTAACTAGTTAATACTGAGTCTAACTAGTTAATACTGAGTTTCAGTTAATACTGAGTCTAACTAGTTAATACTGAGTTTCAGTTAATACTGAGTCTAACTAGTTAATACTGAGTCTAACTAGTTAATACTGAGTCTAACTAGTTAATACTGAGTCTAACTAGTTAATACTGAGTCTAACTAGTTAATACTGAGTCTAACTAGTTAATACTGAGTCTAACTAGTTAATACTGAGTTTCAGTTAATACTGAGTCTAACTAGTTAATACTGAGTTTCAGTTAATACTGAGTCTAACTAGTTAATACTGAGTTTCAGTTAATACTGAGTCTAACTAGTTAATACTGAGTTTCAGTTAATACTGAGTCTAACTAGTTAATACTGAGTCTAACTAGTTAATACTGAGTTTCAGTTAATACTGAGTCTAACTAGTTAATACTGAGTCTAACTAGTTAATACTGAGTCTAACTAGTTAATACTGAGTCTAACTAGTTAATACTGAGTTTCAGTTAATACTGAGTCTAACTAGTTAATACTGAGTCTAACTAGTTAATACTGAGTTTCAGTTAATACTGAGTCTAACTAGTTAATACTGAGTCTAACTAGTTAATACTGAGTCTAACTAGTTAATACTGAGTCTAACTAGTTAATACTGAGTCTAACTAGTTAATACTGAGTTTCAGTTAATACTGAGTCTAACTAGTTAATACTGAGTCTAACTAGTTAATACTGAGTTTCAGTTAATACTGAGTCTAACTAGTTAATACTGAGTCTAACTAGTTAATACTGAGTCTAACTAGTTAATACTGAGTCTAACTAGTTAATACTGAGTCTAACTAGTTAATACTGAGTCTAACTAGTTAATACTGAGTCTAACTAGTTAATACTGAGTTTCAGTTAATACTGAGTCTAACTAGTTAATACTGAGTCTAACTAGTTAATACTGAGTTTCAGTTAATACTGAGTCTAACTAGTTAATACTGAGTCTAACTAGTTAATACTGAGTTTCAGTTAATACTGAGTCTAACTAGTTAATACTGAGTCTAACTAGTTAATACTGAGTTTCAGTTAATACTGAGTCTAACTAGTTAATACTGAGTCTAACTAGTTAATACTGAGTCTAACTAGTTAATACTGAGTCTAACTAGTTAATACTGAGTCTAACTAGTTAATACTGAGTTCAGTTAATACTGAGTCTAACTAGTTAATACTGAGTCTAACTAGTTAATACTGAGTTTCAGTTAATACTGAGTCTAACTAGTTAATACTGAGTCTAACTAGTTAATACTGAGTCTAACTAGTTAATACTGAGTCTAACTAGTTAATACTGAGTCTAACTAGTTAATACTGAGTCTAACTAGTTAATACTGAGTCTAACTAGTTAATACTGAGTCTAACTAGTTAATACTGAGTCTAACTAGTTAATACTGAGTTTCAGTTAATACTGAGTCTAACTAGTTAATACTGAGTCTAACTAGTTAATACTGAGTCTAACTAGTTAATACTGAGTCTAACTAGTTAATACTGAGTCTAACTAGTTAATACTGAGTCTAACTAGTTAATACTGAGTCTAACTAGTTAATACTGAGTCTAACTAGTTAATACTGAGTCTAACTAGTTAATACTGAGTCTAACTAGTTAATACTGAGTCTAACTAGTTAATACTGAGTCTAACTAGTTAATACTGAGTCTAACTAGTTAATACTGAGTCTAACTAGTTAATACTGAGTCTAACTAGTTAATACTGAGTCTAACTAGTTAATACTGAGTCTAACTAGTTAATACTGAGTTTCAGTTAATACTGAGTCTAACTAGTTAATACTGAGTCTAACTAGTTAATACTGAGTCTAACTAGTTAATACTGAGTTTCAGTTAATACTGAGTCTAACTAGTTAATACTGAGTCTAACTAGTTAATACTGAATGCTGGTATTGATTTATCAAAGTATTTGTTCAATTTCTTGATTTGTCTGTCTAATCCTATGCCTAAGCCTAAACAGCAGCCTAAGGGCCTGTTCGCCTAACGGGGGGCCTAATCCTAAGTCCCTTGGGTTGGGTTGCCCGCCTAAGGGGTTGGGTTGTTCGCCTAAGGCGTTAGAAGTCGATTTTTAGGTTCGTATTTTTAAGCGTCAGTAGCCGCAACGACAGTAGCCGCGTGCGGCTAATGACGTTTTGCGGCTAATGATACGTTTTGGTCCCACCACGATGCGGCTAGTGTGTTTTTCCCTATAAATCGAATGCTCGTCATAATTTATTTTTGATAAATATTGTATTTCAAATGCAGGCGTAATGCCAAAGCTTGTAAAGCGGCTGCTACGAAACTATTTGGCTTATTTCCAGCTGTTTTCGTCAGCTGATTTTATTCATTTGCTTTTGTCCTGCGATTTCTTTCACCATTATTGACATTGCAATTACCTGACATTTCTAACAATTTTTTACAGAAATATTAATACTTATGGAAGCCAAATTCAACTTAGAGTTTTCCTATTTGCTAAAGCAAAAACAATTTATTCATTTGCCGACCTCAGCTACCTACGATTCTATGTTGGCGGCCTTCACGAAACGCAGGAATGGCGAAAAATTGGACAAATCTGAACAGAATTTCGTGTCGCGGTACCGTCTCGTTGAGTCAAACGGCATCGAAAAGATCTACAAAGGAAACCAGCAGGTCGTAAAACAGGAAGAGGTTAAAATTTTTAATTTTCACGAAATATTTTTAAATTTTTGCAGGTGTACAAAATTCTTGACAGTGCTCACACGAAGCTTATTCATCCCGGACGCGACTTAATGTGCAAAGAACTCAGGAGATACTACGGAATAACACAGTATAGCTATTTTATTATTTTGCTGCAAACTAATTAAAGATCACACATTTCAGGGAAATAGCCCAGCTATATGTGTCCTTATGTGAAGGGTGCGAGTCAAAGAAGGCCAAGGCAAAGAAGGGGCTCGTGGTCAAACCAATCAGAACCAACAATTTCAATGACCGTTGTCAAGTCGACTTGATCGACCTCCAAGCACGTCCAGATGGGGAGTACAAGTTCCTTATGGTGTACCAAGTAAGAATGATTTTGATAATTAGGAAACTTTGTTATTGCATTTATTCGGAAATGAAATTATTCAGGAAATCTGTCAAATTAGTCACAATTGTGCCATTTTCAGGACCATTTAACGAAATTCGTTGTGCTCAGACCACTCACTCATAAGTCGGCAGCAGAGGTCGCAATCAAGCTGATCGAGATTTTCGCCACGTTCGGAGCCCCGAAAATTCTCCACAGCGACAATGGCAAGGAATTCGCAAACAAAATAGTCTCCGAAGTGGTCAGCAAATGGCCTCAGTGCAAAATCGTCCATGGAAAACCGAGGCACAGCCAAAGTCAGGGATCAGTTGAGCGAGCTAACCGCGATATAGGAGTAAGTGTTTGAATTCTCAAGAGATAAGTGTTTGAATTTTCAAATCAATAAATCAAAATTAATTCAAAATAGTCAAAATCTCAATAGTCAAACTGGAATTTCAGGACATATTGATCACGTACCTGCGGCAAGAAAAATCAACCGCATGGGCATCCGCCCTGCATGTTGTCCAGGCAGCTAAGAACTCACGATGGCATCGAGGAATAGCAAGAAGCCCGTACGAAGCCATGTTTGGACGCAAAATGATGCTCGGCTACGAAGATGATCAAGCACTGGAGTTCGAGCAAACCCTCGAGAATGACCAAAGCCTCGAGGAAGAGGTTAGTTAATTTTGCAATTTAAAAATTTGCAGTAAAAGCAGTAAAAATTTGTCGAAAAATTTTGCAAAAAATTTGCAATTCATTCTCGTGTTTTAGAGCGATGAATATGTCCCGATCGACGGCTCTCATTGGATTGCGTTGGCTGAAACCGATGAACCGCTCCACAAGTCAAACAGTGCATCACCATCGCAGTCCAGAAGCCCATCTTCTGAGCGATCGCAAAGTCCATCGTCCTTAAACAATACCATAGCTCGACTGCAACAGTTCCCTCAGCGTGAAAGGCAAATGTTCTTCGAGGTGGAAAATGAAGAACCCTCATTTTCGGAGTCAAATGATCCCTCATTTTCGGAGGTGATTAACGAGGAGAACCAGCTGAATCAACTTCATTTTCAAAGAGAGGCTGAAAGAGAAGGAGCTCGAGCACAACAAAAAAGGCAAGCACAACAAATGCTAGAAGGATCTGTGAAAAGATTCCCACCTATTCCGGTCGGTCAAACAGTTCGCGTTCCAGTCCCCGCGGTCGATCGCGCCAAGACTGATCCTCGAAATATGCTGGGAGTCGTCATGGCTGCGGATGATGGCTTCTACAGCATCGGAACAGGAGTCGGAATCCTCAAAGACAAATACACTCGGAATCAGATCGACCCATGCTCGTCACAACACGTCACAATGGAAAGCGTCCCGGATAAGGAAATATCGCTGCGCTCTGCAGTCGGGGCTGATTCGCTCAGTGGCACGCAAGGACCTGTGCATTGCAGTTGTTTCCGAGGCTGTAAAACCGGCAAATGTACCTGCAAGTCTCTTGGACGTCTCTGCAATAGTCGATGCCACAACAGTACCAGTTGCAAAAACAAATAATTATTGTACACATTGTTATTCATGTAAAAATTAGGTGAAAATAAAATATGTTCGGTTTTATTAATCGGCGTCAGTAATAACAAGTTAGACTCAGTATTAACTAGTTAGACTCAGTATTAACTGAAACTCAGTATTAACTAGTTAGACTCAGTATTAACTAGTTAGACTCAGTATTAACTAGTTAGACTCAGTATTAACTGAAACTCAGTATTAACTAGTTAGACTCAGTATTAACTAGTTAGACTCAGTATTAACTAGTTAGACTCAGTATTAACTGAAACTCAGTATTAACTAGTTAGACTCAGTATTAACTGAAACTCAGTATTAACTAGTTAGACTCAGTATTAACTGGCATTTAGTTAGACTCAGTATTAACTAGTTAGACTCAGTATTAACTGAAACTCAGTATTAACTAGTTAGACTCAGTATTAACTAGTTAGACTCAGTATTAACTGAAACTCAGTATTAACTAGTTAGACTCAGTATTAACTAGTTAGACTCAGTATTAACTAGTTAGACTCAGTATTAACTAGTTAGACTCAGTATTAACTGGCATTTCAGTTAGACTCAGTATTAACTGAAACTCAGTATTAACTGCAACATATATAACAGAAAATATTTATCAAGACAAAATAGCGAAACTATGTTTAAGAATGAATATTTGGGCGCCGTAATTTGGTTTTGAATTACAATTAAACAAGAATTTGGAATAAGAAATTTGAAAATCAAAACAGAGAAAAGTTAAAAAACCTGAGCAGTAATCGATTGAAGTCGACTCAACATTGAAACCAAATCAAAATGAACACAGATTTTTCCCTCGAATTTAATTCAATCAACAGAGCGCCAATTTGCTGGCGCAAAGCGGCAATTTGAACACGTTTTTGTGGGCAACTTTTCTAGATGTAGTAAAAATTGTAGAAAACAAAATTTTTATAATCTCTTTTATATTTTTTAAACATAAAAACTACGCCTAGTACAGGGGCCTAGGGCACTAAAGTGAATATGAAAATGTGAATAATGAAAATGAATAAATGCAATTTTGAAGACTGAACGCTCGGTCGACACTTTTTCGTAAAATAAAAGAAGAGAGACTTTGGTTATTTCCCACTTCATATGCATTGGAAAATGCATATAAATTCGGTGCTAGTGTGCGGCGTTCCTCTGCGTCTCTCTCTTTGAAGTGAAGTAGGCAACCAGAGACAGAAAAAGACGCACAATGCAATGGAGAAGAGCTAGACATTTTCGCTTAGAGGACTTTTCACTTTTTCATGCAAAGTTTGCACTTTTCACTTTAGTGCCCTAGGCCCCAGAAGTATATCTCTAATAAAATATTTAATTGGGATAATGGATCTATAACAGCCTAGCTGCAGTTAACCACTAGCGCAGCCAAGGGGGGGGGGTACCGGGGGTACGTACCCCCCCCCCCAAATGGGAAAATTTGAAAAAATGAGTGTAAATCAGTGCAATTTTTGGCAAAAATTTGGTCCGGTACCCCCCCCCCCAAAATCCAAAAGTTGGTCGTCCCAAAAATCCGGTACCCCCCCTAAATGGCCATTTCCACTGAAACGTACCCGTCCAAAAAAAATCCTGGCTGCGCCACTGCAGTTATGGGCAAGTCTGATTTTTCATAGCTCAATCGTTTTGCCATTTTGTTCAAAATTGGCGCAAGTTTGAAAATTAGTTATTCATAACTCACGTTTCACGTGAGTAAACACCAAATCGCAAACCGCCTCTAGAATCGTATTTTAGAGGGGGTTTGCGATTTGCGATTTGGTGTTTACTCATGTGAAACGTGAGTTATGAATAACTAATTTTCAAACTTGCGCCAATTTTGAACAAAATGGCAAAACGATTGAGCTATGAAAAATTAGACTTGCCCATAACGCTGTCTGAGAAGAAGGAAACAGAAAACAGCACATATATAACCCAGCCAGCCCACACCAGCGAGTTGGCGCCATCCTTTTTCAGTCAGACACAGCGGCAGGACAAAGCTTCGACAACATTGTATAAAACCACTAAGCACACGAGTGGCTTAGTTGATAGGTTTCAGCCTTCCGCATAGTCCGCCGGCGGTTTGATCCCCCTCGCCATATGTGCAGTATAGCTAGCTGTGGCCTCTCTCCGTGGGTCGCTAAAATGGGTACTGGTTATGTACCAGGGGAGCACAGAGAGAGCCTTGAGCCCCTTGATAGCGTCGCAAGACAGGCTTGCTGAGTTTGACTCAGGAAGCAGGGGAACTGTGAGGCGAGGCTATAGGCCGGACCCACGCCTCGGTACTCTATATACGGGGCTACGGCCAGAACATCATTCAAAGGGCTACCAAGGCCATAACTAGGCAAAAATCGATTGGTTGATTCAACATCTTGATCAACCGGTTGCGAAATGTATTGGACATTTTCATTATTAACATGGCATTTTGAACTGTTTTGAGAAATATTACTTAATTTGATTCCGTGCCATATATTTTTAAAGGTACAATAAAATTCGTCGCCGTTCAACATTCGGCAAAACGGTACTGGCCTTTGTGTTATTGGATAACATGATAACTGCAGATCATAAACATTAGCGTTATGATAGGTACTGTATTTGTTCTTGAAAAATTTTATTTTAAATCAAAGCAAAAATAAAATGGGAACAAACACTAACAACATGAAATATACCATGAAATGATCCACAATGTGAAAACATACAATTAAAACCGTAAAAAGGCTCTCTACATATTCATAGAATGCATATTCATAGAACGGTAAATTCATAAAACGGTAAATTCATAGAAAATTCGGTTTTTCGCGAAAAACGACGCTTTTATGTGATCTCAGGCCGAGGTTTCGTGCCCACTATAGGTAATCGACCCCGCTGAATCCGAATCTGAAGTCAGATTTGGCATCAGAGGCAATATGGTACCACTTTCTGGCGTTCTGCACATTTTTGACGTTTTGTCGGACAGAACGCCAGAAAGTGGTGCTACGCCAAATCTGACTTCAGATTCGGATTCAGCGGGGTCGATTACCTATAGTGGGTACGAAACCTCGGCCTGAGATCACATAAAAGCGTCGTTTTTCGCGAAAAAACGAATTTTCTATGAATTTACCGTTCTATGAATATGCAGTCTATGAATATGTAGAGAGCCCGTAAAAATAAATACCTTTTCTAAAATAATTTCCATTGGTGTTCGAATTTATTGCTGTGGAAACGCGTCATGTAGGGAACTGCTGCTGGGTAAAAGTCTTGCTCTTTCTAAATTCAACAAACAATTAAAATAATGCATACAAATTATCATGTGATTTTTACGATACTGTACTTGTTTTATTTATTAGTTTACTGGCTTTAGTGATACACAAGAGGGTAAATGGGCGCCAAGGCACCCAAGTCTGCTTCTGTATAGGTAAAATGGGGCAAATGTTTAATAAGGCCCTCGTGATAATAACACGACCTCGTGAGAATATACTCCGAATCTGACGTCAGATTCGGATTCAGCATGCTGGAAAAACCCCGGGTGCAAAAAATCAGCCCCGTAGATGCTTTGGTTTGAAAAATGTCATTTTTGACTAAAAGCCACTTTTTGGTCAAAAAATGGCGCTTTTTGGGGGTTCGCTCCAAAACTTTTACATTTTCCGTTCTGCCATCCGCAAAGGGTCAGTTTAACACCAAAACTGAAATAAATGGAGGGGAACAAAAAAGTTTTCATTGTAGCATCAAAAAACAGCCATTTTTGTCACTTTTTGGCAAAAAATGGCACTTTTCGAGATCGGCGCCCCAAAATTTTTTTCTTTTCCGTCTAGTCTCGCCGGGACCTACACACGTGAGACCACCTTACACACCCCTGTATGAGGGGAACGAATTTCTGGGCGTAAAATACAACTAAAGTGACACTTGCGGTTTAGGGTGATGAGACGATTAACTACATTAATCAAATGTTCTAATGATATACTTACGTCGAAGAAGGTTTTCACATGGGCATTCAGGAACTTGACAAACTCAGCAGACTGGAGAAGAAAATGCTCCGTATTCGGTCGACTCAGAACATGTTCGCAAATTACGTGAGCTGTGCACAAGAAACGCAACAGATGGGGCAGTCCGAACAACGAAGACATTTTCACAGATCCATCATTCTCTTTCCCGATTTTAGCACTTTCAACTGCAATGAATCGAATAATTATTTTTAATTGATCCCATCCTAGTAGAGATGGTAATTGGGCGCTGGTTATCAGCCGAAAAAATGAATTTCTCCATAGTGCCAATTTTTGATTAAATTTATTTTAAAAATCTTATGTTTCGGCAAACGCACTGTTGTAACTCGCATAATTTTCTTAAGAACCTAATATTAGTTCTAATAACAGTTCTCTGAATGTAAACAACAATATCAACAATTTGGCCATATAAGCACAATTTAAACATTAGTCATAGATACTTCATAATTTGGCATCTCAAAAATACGCTTCGAGATAGAAAAGCGAGCAGAGTAAATGACACATTTTCAACCATGTACTATGTCATTTTGTGGACTTACGATATTTAGGCTTGCATCGGTCAATTCCATAGAAATAGGGTTCTTTTCCTTGCAATATGTCCTCATACATCGAAGCTTCAAAGCTAGAGATGACGTAGTCACCAACATATAAATTGAACAATTCTTGTAATTCCGATCCAAATTCGCGACGTGTGTGGGCGTCGTTTGTCATTGATTCATAATACTTAAAAGCAAATGTTATACGGATAAAAATGAAAATAGGCCAACTTGTTTGAGAATCTCGTCAATGCTATATCGAGCAGGAATAGTGGGAAGAGAAAATCCGAAGAAGAGATTTTTATCGCAGTTCATCACTTTGAATAACGAATTCGTGAGCTTTATCGGCGTAATTTCTGTCTCCCTATCTTTAACAGGATACTCCATTCTCATTTTCACCGGTCGTACAGGACGACTGGACACTAAATTGGAGCCGATTATTATCATGCATGAATGCATGGTAAGCATAATGGAAAGTTATAGTCACTTTACTCATAGTCAACTTTATAAACTACATATTATGAATTAGAGATCGGCCAAACGCTTTTTCCGAAACCGAAAACCGAAACCAGAATTTCGGTTTCGGTTTCTTTCGGTATTGCGAAATATTTCACGAACCGAAACCGAAGCTTCGGTTTCGTACGAAAGTTTCGGTTCCGACCGAAAGTTTTCCAATTTGCCCAAAATTGGACCAATTTGTCCAAAAAACGTCAAAAAGGCGCATTTTTGCTGTTTTTAGCTAGAATATCATGTTTTTTCATTGAATATACCAAATATCTCCTTTGAAAACTATTTTTTTGTTCAAATTAAAAAATTTTTCGACATTTTTGACATGTTTTTCAAAAAATTCAAAATTTTTTGCAAAATTTTGAACTCGCGCCAAAAATTTGAATTTGTTCCATTTTTTATTTTGATAATTTAAATTTAAATTGCAAAAAATTATGTTGAAACATAAACTCAAATTTTTGGCAAAAAAATATGAATTTTTTCCAAATTTTGCCATATTTTTCAAAAATTCGTAAACAATTAAAAAAAATTCCTAAATTAGTGAAAAATTGAAATTTTATCATAAAATTTGAATTGCCGCTAAAAATTTGAATTTTTAACATTTTTGAAAGAAAATTTTCTCCAAGCTCGCTAAATTTTTGAAGAATTTCGCTATTTTTTCTTTGATTTTTCCTTTGTATCCAGCATTTTTTCTAAATTTTTTCGCCAGCGGCGCGATTTTATCTTTTTTTACTGCAATTTTAGATCCCGGCGCAATTTTAGACGGCATTTTCTCCGGTAACAGTAATAATTTTACAGTCACAGGAATACCAGTACTAGACATAGGACCGAAGGCGAAAAGACAAAGAAAAATAGCGCCGCAGGCGAAATTTTTGAAAAAAATGTGCAAGGTTAGAGAAAATTTCCTTTGAAAATTTTCAATGTTGAGGCAAATTTTACAAAATTTTTCTAGAAGAGTTAATTTTTCAATGAAAATTGACTCTATTTTTCCAAATTTCTAAAAATTTTCGCCGGCGGCGCTATTTTTGCTTCTTAATCCATTGATTTGGAAATGCCGATTACGTGCAACTCTGCTCAGGACATCCCGCGGAGCATTTTAAGCCCAAACTCACCGCGAAAGAGGGAGTGGTAAATACCTGAACCTGGGTTTTTAGCCAAAAATGGCCACTTTTTTGGCAAAGAATGGCCATTTGTTATAATAAAAAGCAAAGAATAAAATAGCGCCGCAGGCGAAATTTTTTGAAAAATATGAATATTCGTCAAAATTTTTCAAAAAATAAGTAGTTTTTGACTAAAATTTCATTGAAAATTTTCAAAAATGTCCGAATGTTTCGGCAAATTTTCGAACCGAAACCGAAATTAAAATTTCGGTTTCGGTGGCCCATTTTACCGAAACCGAAACCGAAACCAGAATTCTGGTTTCGGTTTCTTTCGGTATTGCGCAATTTTCCACGAACCGAAACCGAAATTCTTTCGGTTTCGTACGAAACCGGTACCGAAATTCTGGTTTCGGCCGATCTCTATTATTAATTTCTAGGAAGTGAATTAACGAGCATATTTTTTTATCAATAATCAAATTTTCAGTAACTCGTTTTGAACGGAGAGGTTAAAACTATATACAATCAATCTAAAATTTCAAAAAAAAGAGAAGACGTTAGGCTTTACCATGATTTACAAAGCTCTATGATGGAATTATATAAAATATGGAATGTTTTATAAAAAATTAGAGATTAAGCTAAAATAGTTTTCCACGAAATCACTTTTGAAAGAATAGATAATTTAACGTACCTGGAATGTCTATGTTGCTCATATCCAATGAGATTCTGCTGCGTTTCTTCGATCCATTTCTGTCGTTGCTTCTGGAATGAAGGGTAGAAACATTGCCCACTTTTTTACTCTTGTGGTTTCCTGTTCCCGGTTTTTCGGTTGATTTTCCGCTAACTGTAGAACAAATGGTAATGCTTCTTTTGTTCTTACTTATCGTATTCTTTTCTTCATCGATTGCTTTCTAAAAATTACGTACATGTGGCCAGCTATTCATGGAAACAACAACACTGCTTGGAGGTCCTTGACACAGCACTAACAGAATATATTAAGCAACTCTTTAACAAAATTATTGATTTTCGACCAACTATACCACTATCAAATATACGCTTGGGTAATGGTTGGAAAATCATCGCTTGGACACCTCTTCAAAAAGCGAGAGTGTTCGCGAGGAAGTAAAAGATGGGCAGAGCACTCTGGCTTGGGAACATTTTTGGTAAGAAAAATCTGTGGTGGCTTGGAGAAGAAGAGATAGCAGTCTCACAGTCTAGCTGCAGTTAACCCTATCAGAGAAGAAGGGAACAGAAAGCAGTACATATATAGCCCTCCAGCCAACCCCCAACAGCGGGTCGGCGCCACCCTTTTCCAGTCAGACAGAGCGGCAGAGCTAAGCCTCCACAAAATCAATACTACCTTCGCACGCTGTTTCAATTCTTCCGTCGCAGGCTGAAATCTCTTGAGAGCATCCTCCTGCAAAAACGCTTCGTCGTGTTTCGCGCCCCATCCCTAAATTATTAAGTAATCATAAGTATAACGAGCCTCCAAAATTTATAAATTTTAGATGTAAACCCTTTCATATCATTGATCATTACTCTGTCGATGGATACCCCTTGTACTAGTTTTGATCGAAATATCATACGTTGCTTTTAACTTTTTCGGTATATAAGTAATGTGATAACTTTCGCAAAATTTTTGGCAAAATTCTGTAAAACATAAAATTGAGAAACTCCACATATTAAAACATTCGAGATTAATTTATGAGCTTATTTAAAAATTTACTCAAATCGGGTCGTCATTTTAAGGATTATCAGAAAAAAAACTAACCTTGTAATGCACAAAGTAGCGTGGCTGTCCCATCGAGCTGTCAACTTTAGTAATCTTGCCTTCGTAATAGATGTTCTGATTCCGGCTCCATTGGCACAAGATCTCGTCGCCGACATTCCAGTTCTGCTGAATATTCGACTCATCATTTTCCATATCCGTGTCCATAGCTTCAGTGTTCTCAATAACGCTTTCTTCGGATTTCGACACTGTGTTGTTCGGATTGCTATTCGTAGCAGTTCCATTGATCTTCATCTCACCACTTTCAATGATCAATTTGAGCTCGTCAGTCGACATATTGATGTCGGAAATTTTGCGCAATTCAGACAATAGACAATGAAGAACTAAAAAATATAATGATGAATTAGTTATTCCACAACAGATATCTGTGTGGGTAATGTACGTCTCATGGACTGATAGTGATGATATTGATCATATCATATTGCTTTCATTTCTGAATAATAAAACAATTGAAAATGATATGATAGTTTTAAACACAAAATAAGTTTCTGTCAATCAAAAATCCTCAAATCTGTAAAAAATAATTCGCATTAAATTATGTTCAACAGAACTTTTTGCATGTGATGATTGATCATTTTTGAGAAGACTAACTAGGTGGTTACATATTAAGGCGAGATCAGCGCGAAATTTACGTTTCATATATATCCTGGAAAAGTCCGGCTGGGGAAGAAGCCGGGAGAACGAAGTTTGGAAAAATATGAAGGGCCAAAAGTGGACGCATTCAGATACTAGCCTTGGTACGAACCACGCATGCATCAAGATTTGACTATGTGGAGACCTGGTGAGAATAATACGAGCCCGTTAAGGACAATTTCTGCTTTGCATGAGAGTGCACTATTGAAATGGACCCAAATTTGATAATAAAATAGAAGAGAAAAACAGAGCCGTCTCATTGACTCAAAAATTGATATAGATTGAAATAAGCATTTTTGATGGATAAATCTCATATTTGGAAACGTCAAAAGATTAGATTAAAAATGTCATGGGATGGGAAATTGGCTTGATGATAGAAGTTAAGAGGACACTTATATAAGTAAATTACAATGAAATCTTGATATTGATCAAAGTCCAAATTTCTTTTGAGATAAAAATGATGCTGAATATATTCAAAAGTATCTAACGACAACTATACAACAAACAATTCATATAATAAAACAGTTGACATAATCACACATTCATCAAAAATGATAAGAGGCTTTTTATTTCATTGCAAAACAAAATGATTATTAAAGTTTTAAAAGAAAATAAAGCATAACGTTATATTTTCCTCCGTTAAATTGTACGAAATCAAATCAAAACAACGGACTGAAATGAAGGACATTGATTAGATTTGCATAGGGCGGTTTCGTTTTCCGCACTAGCAAAATTTTGAATGACCAATTTGAGTGAATGGGAGCACTACAGAACATATAACATTTAGTAAGAAATAGATGTTGAAAATGGCCTTTTTGGTCGAATTAGGTGTGGGTAATGTCTCATAAGGGGTTTTCGGGGTCGGGGAACACGAGTCCGACAAAATTTGGGGTGGTCGACATATGTTGAACAGGTCCAAACGGGCGTCGGAATGGTCGAAAATGGCATGGGGCGACGGGGGAGTCTACGGCTGGGCCGGGTTTTCACACACAGGGGGGACGGACGCCGCGATAGCGGCGGCACGGGCAGCTAGTAACATGTACTAAGAAATATATGTTGTATTCAGAAGGAGATCGCGTTTCGAAATAAATGGCAGAATGAAGAAATCCAAAAATCTAAACAGTTCGGCAAAACAGTTTCACATTTGTTGGACAGCGTGAATGGGTGCTGATTGGTGAGCTTTTCATTCTCATTTATGCTTTCAATTTGCTCTGCCTGCGTTCTCTTCTCTTCGCTTTTTTTACCTGCGCTTTGTACCGCTAATCCGATCTTTTTTATTCGCAACAAATGCATTTCTGGATTATTTTCGCCCTATCTCATAATCACAGACACCTTGTGCAGAGATCTATTTTTAATCGTGTCATTACGAAGTGTACGCCAATACAATTCACCTAAAATTTCTCTATTTCTCGAATTTGTATTCCTTTTTCGTTCCAGAACAAGAACATCCCAGGATTTGATACCCGAAATTTGAGAAAGTGGAAAACTTCCAAAAAGTCGACTTACAAATTATCGCCTAAAGTAAAAGTGTGCCTGAAATATTTCCGGCCCTGACTGTTTTTCGCTCTTCTCTGCGGCCAACTACTTTTCTGTATTTTTCTGTGCAGTCAGTATGTAGAAAATCAGAGCTTGTCCTAGTTTGATGCATACATATATAGTCGATGTGTGAAAAACCAGTGCTGGTCCCATTTTGATGCGTACGCAAATGAAATAAAATGAAGTGAGTAAGCGGACCTGTTTATGTGTGCATCGCTGTAGGCAGAGAATAATAATCTAACACAATTTCAGTGCATCGCTTTTCCTTCTCTTTCTCACTCTACTTTATTAACGCGTCCAAACTGTTCTGGAAAATTCTGTTGAGCATCAAAAGAGTATTTCGAAAGAAAACTCAGCATACATTAATTTGCTATACAATGTTTTATACAATTAATTTGTTGTGTAGCACTGGTTCTAGTTTGATGCGTACGCAAATGAAATGAGTCGGAGGAACTTGTTTGTGGTATGGGCAGAGAATCCCAATCTAACACAATTTCAGCGCATCGTTTCTCCCTGTGTAACACTCTAAATTAATTACTTTTTTACTGCCTGTTGCACGTTTTTACTGCCATGTTGCACGTTACGTCTACTCTATTAGCATGGTGAGAAGTTTATTTGGTTTGTTACTAGCATAGTGGAACCTAGAGTTCTCGAGAATCAAACAACCAGGGCATGAACTAGGTGCTATTTCTACCTTGAATAGACTCTCATCTCAATTAGCATTTTTGCATGTTTCAACATAATTGTGATTAAAATGTTTCAATACTAATGTAATCTCATTGATAAAATAACGATATTTATTTTATTGACTGCTTCTAGGATTCTTTCCGACCCGTTACTGCTGCCATCAAAGTTTTCAACAAAGAGCTCTCTACTGAAGCATATAACGAGTGGGTCATTTGCAACAATTACTCCGAACAAGTTCCACTTCAAGATCAAGTTACCACAATGCAAAGCCCACAAAATAGCGGTTATCGGCTTAGTGTATTTGCTCATTATAAAGGTAAGGTGTTTTTATCTTTCTTTTGTCCCCCCCCCATAGAAAGTTGACAGGGGCTAAGAACGGACTTTTCACCTGGGGCATTGATTTCATGCTCAGGGGCTCCTATTCGGTGAGAAAACATGACCCGAAAAAAAATTTTTGAAATTCGCATGTTGGACCCCCTGTTTTTACCCCCTCAAAGTCGAGGCCACGCCCCCTTTTTCCTGTCCGTCTGTGTCAATTGTTTAGAAATATCCAGCAAGCGCCCAGAGGCGTGTGATAGCTCAATCGCTTCCTCTCTATGAGCCTGGGTGGGGAAAATTGAAATTTTCGAGATCTAACGACGGAAATCGAAGTTATGGCCCCTGAGGGCATGAAAAATGACCCTTTTTGGGTACATGTAAAATTTTCTCAAAGAAAGCGTTTCCGGTTCTGATTTTTTGCGCAGGGGGGTTTTCGAGGGTCCTGAATCCGAATCCGGTGTCAGATTCGAGATCGGACCACACACGTCGCTGATTTTTAGCCTTAGGCCATTTACCTGTATCTGGCGTTCCTGACCATCTCCAGAGGCGAGTGAGGTGTCAAACGTTAGCTCTCGGTGAGGCAAAGCGAATGGCACTGAAATTTGTGAGATCGGACCACACACGTCGAAGTTTTTTGGCCTGAGGGCATTTAGCTTAAAATGGCTTATATAAGCCATTTTGAGCGTGCGTTGGAGCGGCCGAAGGCCGCGACGGACGTACAACGCAACGATTACCCGTATTATACCCTGTAAAATCTATACCGTTTTCTAGACGGCCGAAGGCCGAGTTCTTTTCGCGTAGCGAATACCAAAACTGTTTTTATATTGACCCAATTAAAATTTAGTGACCAACGAATTCAATCTAAACCACGAATATAGACTCCCGACAGCTAGCCGAGCTTTGCTCGGCTAGTATATTACACGAAAATTATACGTGAAAAATTTGAAGTTGAAAATGGAAAAATGCGTATGTCGTGGTATGTGTAAGAAAAATGAATGTCAGATATGGTCAAGGCGGTTTTACTTGCACGTTAATCCGGTCGAATTAAAAAATCATGAAATGGCCTTTTAATCGGGTCACTTAAGCCTAAGGTTGTTCTCTGCTTAAGGAAATGAGCTTATGTTAGTCATAATTTACGGTGCAGAAAACTGAATATGTTGCTAGTTAAACCGTTAAAAATATGCCTGTGTAGTTGTAAACCTTAAAATTTGCTAATAGGAATTTTTAGCAATAAATATAAGCTAACATTTTTTTCACATTCCAAATCAAAATTTTATCTCTCATTGTATTTTCGAAAAATTAGAACGTGGGCATAACACGACTTTAATTCGGTAAACTTTTTTTAACGTAATATGTGAACAGTCCTTTAACGAAACAATCAACTTTTTTTTCCATTTTAGATCAAACCCATCATGAATTGCTCGACAGAACTACCGTATTCCATGCAGTTGTAGAACTCAACCGCGAGTATTGGCCGGCATTCCAACATTTCGTTCGCCTCATCGCAGATCCGTTCGTTTATATTGACACTATGGAATTGACTTATCAAAATGATGTCTTAAATTTGTTGTCCGGAGCAATCAACTCAGAGCGCCGTCTTCAATGTAAAAAATTCGACTTTAATCTGAATGGCAACAGTCAGAAATCCATCACTTGGACAAAAAATCACGTGCGCTGTAACCAATTTTATATTTACGGCGAAAGTGATTTAAATCTGGATGAAGCGTTGCTTGATTTCTTCGTGACTGGGGCACGTTGTACACCATCACTCAAAATCGGTTATCATGATCTTCCTAAAGCCGTAGTCGATTTTGTCCAGGTAAATAACTTTGTTCAAATGGTAAATGATTTCCTGCCTTTTGTCTAATGATGGAAATTATCGATTAGTCGGTCGATTATAAATGATCGTCGGAAATTTTGGCCACAATAGCCGATCGTACTAGTCGATTGGTCATTTTCAAAAAATATTACAAAAAAATACAGGTTCTATTTATGTTAAAATGATTATAAATGATCATTTATGCTAAAATAAGCGCTGAAAAATCTAAGTGAAAAAAAATGAAAACCATAATAAAAATATTCGTTAATTATCTGAACATTGCAAATTTACAATTCCTACATTTAAATTTGTTTCTATTTTAGAAGTTCATGGAACTCAAGAACTCCGATGAAAGCCAGCTTGTTGAGGCCATTGAGGGCAATTTCAAGAGTCAAGTCGTAGAATTGTTGAAGCGTGATTACGCCGAATTTATCGTTAAAGAAGAAAGAGGTCATCGCTATAATACGCACATCTTTGAGTTCGTCAATGTCAATATTGGAAAGAAATTGCGTCTTATTGCTAAAAATTATATTCACGTATGGTCACTTGTTTCAATTAAAATTAATGACTTGTAATGTTTTTAATTCTTTGTGTTATGAATACATCTCCGAGAAGGAAAAAATGTACTACATGCGTGTATTATTTGCTAAATAAAATGTTTTAAGAAAATGTTAAATGATTTCCTGCCTTTTGTCTAATGACGGAAGTTATTGATTAGTCGGTCTATTATAATTGTTCGACATAAATTTTGCATTTCTAAAACGATTGATTTATGGAAAAATGCAAAAAAAAAGAGGTCGTCGCAATAATACGGACATCTTTGAGTTCGTAAGTGACAATATAGGAAAGAAATTGCGTCTTATTGCTGAAAATTATGTGTTATATCTCTCCGGTTTTTCGATTAAAATAATAATTTGTAATGACTTTTATTCTATCCACTCTTACCTAATCCGCAGTGTATGCGTCACGAGCCACTGTCCCAGAATTTTTTATTTTGTTTTACGGCTTTTCGAGCCAATATGATGGAACCCCTCTATAGTAAATCGACCCCGCTGATCTCGAATCCGGGGTCAGATTAATTCTGAACTCACGTGAAACGTGAGTTACGTGACTTACTTGAGTGACGTAAAGCTCGTATTGACTCGTGACGTAAATATACGGTCGCGGCTCGGATTTTTGGCGATTTATATCCCAAATGAAAGCTCTCGGTGAGAGCTCTCGATCGGTACCGGTTCCAAACCCGAACACGGCAATGGTTCGTATTGCCCGAAAATTTGAAAATCGAAATTGTCCTACTTTTCGATTAAGATTAGCAATTTGTAATGCCTTATTCTTTGTGTTTGGAATATATTTCCGAGAAAGAAAATGATTTTATGTACTATCCGTGTATTGTTGCTGAATAAAATGTTTTAAGAATAACAAATACACATTTTATTGCAAGTCACAAACAGCGGCCCTATTTTCGAGCAGCAGCTGACTTTCCAAAGACCAATACCCAAAATTACATGAAGTATTCCATGCATGTTAAATGGATAAAAAGTGTTCCATGCATGATAACTAGATATTCACTTAGCATGAATCAGAGATCGTAGCCCTAAGCATGAAACAGGGTTTGCTTAATACATGGCTAGGTACTTTAGGCTTATCGGGGGGGGGGGGGGGGGGAGTGGTTATCGGGAGGGGGGTGGGAAATTTCCATACATTTTTATATAGCCAAAAATCAATAGGGGGACCGTTTTAATTTTTTTGACAAATTTTTCCGAAAAATAATTCATTGCATCCGGCGCGAAGCGCCGGATGCAAAAACATCGGCGAAATTTTTGAAAACGCGAGAGGGGCATAGACTGCTGGAACAATAATAGTTGGATTTCGGATGCCGCTTCGCGGCATCCGAACTCTTACGTAGGGCACGCTATAATTTTTTAGGCGATTTTGGACGATTTTTCGCTGATTGGCTGAATTTTGAAAAGTGGGCGGAGCCTAAGTGGGCGGAGCCTAAAAATATTTTTTTGGAATCAGCATGGTCGAAAACCCCTAATTAGACGTTTTCAGGCAAAATTGGGGAAAAAAATTTTTTTGGAACCATAGGGGGGGTATCATGGATTTCGGGAAACGCCCCAGGGCATAAAAACCCGTAAACGCGAGTGCGGTGGAAAATTTTGGTGTCATTCGCCTCAGCTCGATGAGTGGAGTCGAATGACACCACTTTTTCTAAAATCCGGGTGCCGGGGGTTAGCCGTAGTAGCCCCTTTTGACCATAGTGGTGCTTTTATGTTCCAAATTCGTTTTTCCGATTTATGACTAATAATCCGTATTTTGCGGCACGGGGCTTGCCTCACGGAACGCCGTATTTTGCGGCACAGGGCTTGCCCCACGGAACGCCGTATTTTGCGGCACGAGGCTTGCCTCACGGAACGCCGTATTTTGCGGCATTGATAAAATTTGTATTTTATACCAACTATAGGGTCATCTGACTGATGAGCGCAGCTCTATAGTTATTAAAATTAGTTTCATTGTCTCAGATTAAGCGCGAAACGATGAAATTTATCATTTTCTGCAAAAATCTGTAATAAATTCTAAGAGTAATTTTTGGCGTATAGTTAGAATTACTGCTATTAATGCTATTAATTAATTAGAGAATATTTCCACCGCATGATGATTATGATGCTTTATGACATTAGCGCGCCAATCATTTGCGCGCCAACTTTTGCGCGCCATGTATTTGCGCGCCAAACATTTGCGCGCCAAAAAAAGGACATAAGGACGCCCAATCAAGAACCCCCACTTTCAGAAAATCACAAAAAAATGCCCAAAAAATGATCCTGATAAATCTCGCGCAGCCCCAAATATAGCACCACGCTTAAGCCTAACTATGAAGGACTAAACCTAAGCCCAAAGTATGGTCATATATGGGTTGGTCGGGCGCTTTAGCCCAATCCGTAGTTCGGGAGCTTAAATCCGACTTATATAGCTCCCGAACAACCCTTACTTCCGAACAATTAGGCTTAAGGACTTCTCTACACCCAGTAGCACCCTGGCATTTTCCGGTGGTCCTCTTATGTGGCGGACGTTTCGCTCTCGGAGGAAGGACCTTATGTCCTTTTTTGGCGCGCGAATGATTGGCGCGCAAACGTTTGGCGCGCTAATGTCATGCACCCCAACTTATGCAGTTTTATCTTCTGGCAGATACAGTTTTTCAAAAAACGCCTTACCACAAAAGTGTTGAAATCCCAATTATTGCAATGGGTCTTTCAAATCATGGCAAACGAAATGACAACCAGTAGGCAAACGTTTTCAACGAATAAATGACTTTACCTTACACAATAAACTGGCCCTATATAAAAAACCCTCATATAAGGACACCTTGAGTAGAATCCTTGAAAAAAATGGAAATGACCCTCCTATATGAATAAAGGTAGAGCCAATCCACTCCTCCCTGGTAGGTGTTGCCACTTTTTTCGACTTTTTTCGAATACACCTCCGCATAAAGCTTTTTGTTTTACAAGCTCAAGTAAATAATTTTATAATTTACCATTCTCCCATCTCTAAGTGAAACCCATAAGTTCTATTCTAAATTTGGTCTGTTAATAGGTAAAGAAAATGGTTAATATTTGGCAAAACTTAGTTATACCTCAAATACCGAAGATAATTCTGATTTTCGGTTGATATTCCGGGATTTTTTTTAAGTGATATTATGCCCCTTCTCAATGTTTCTTTTATTTTGGATTTTCTCTTTACAAAAAAAATCTAATACCTAAAATATCTAATTCTAGGACTTGTGCTTTTGTTACAATTTCAGCACTGATATCGGATCCAAAACTGTACAATGGGCCATGGCTTCTTCTTCGTCAGCAGGAAATCAGTGCGTTTGTCAACTACTGGACAGGACTTGAAAAGGGCCGATAGAATGCATGGACGACACCGGCATCAGATAAGTTATTTTTTACCTTTTACAACATAGGTATGAACTTGAAAAGGGCCGATAGATGATAGGGTTTCTTTTACTTTACGCAAAGACGAGAGACCGTCTTAAAAGGGCCGGTAGATGGGGCGAAAGCTTAGTTTCTTTTCGTTTTCTTGAGCAAAGTCGGAGACCGACTTAAAAGGGCCGATAGATGTAAACCACACACAAAAACCCAGGGTTTAGCAGGTTGAACTTAGCATAATTTAGAGGTTTCCTATAAATTATTCTAAGTTCAGATCATTGATCCCTTAGAGGCAAAAGTCCATGAAAGGTAGGCGGTACTGGTCCCGAAACTCTCAAGCTTACAGACAGTTAGAGTTTACTATATATTTCACTTTCAGCGAACCATGGGCGTGACCAGGAAAAGCGACAATGTTTCCCGATCGGCGATCCAGGATCATTCACAATTCCAGTTGGACCGGCAGCGGCTTTGAGCTCTCATTGCCCCCTCTAAGGTGATCTATTGCTGTTAGGATTTGCCCCTTGCCTCTGTGTACTTTGTATTGCATGTTTCAGTATTTGCTGTATTGTATTGCTGGTTTAATTACCCAAGTTTGAGGTCAATAAAGCTTCTCATTCTCTATTGACTATTCGCAACTAATACTGGGCTCAGTCACCTCCACTAGCGCAACGCTTCTCACTTAGTGGTAGCAGCGAATTCGATCAAGTCGGGATTTCGAGTGCACGCGGAATCTTGATTTTCAACTGGTGTCCAGGAAAGGTTGGTTTTCGGTGGTCCCGGTGAGCTTACTTCAGCAGAGCGGTGTGTGTTAATTTTGCTCCGGGAACGTTTCAGTCGACTTGTAAGTTGTTCGAACTTTTGGTGGTCCCATAATTCCAGGTGAGCAAATTTCTAATTTTTAGGGAACTTTTCAGCTAGCTTGTAAGGTAAAATCGCGCGTCTAGGAAATTTCTCTATTTTTACTGGGGCCCTCAGTGTTTCGCCTATTGTCCTGCCGACCGTGATTCTATCCCGGTTTGTTGCAGTAGTGTTCCAGTTGCGGCTTATAATCGTGTGTCGGCCCAGCTGTTGTCTGTTCCTTGGTGACTTGTCCTTTCGACCGCTTTCGGTGGTCTTATTGTGCTTGTGTCTTTGTTAGACTTGTGGACTCTTGTCCATTTTGTCCCCTGTTAATCGGTACGGATCGCGCTCATTTTGAGCACTTTGACTTAAAAAAGAAGGAAGAAAAATCGTTCAGGCAACGTTCCTACTCTCTCGCGAGAAACACCACACCCCATTTCTTGAGGAAGTTAAATCCTTCAAAGACTTGGGTGTGTTTTTCGACCAAAACATCACGTTTGAAGAGCATCTTACGGTCACCCTCAAAAAAGCTAACAAAATGGTGTCTATCCTTTTCTATGTCTTTCGCACCAAAAACCCAAAATTCTACCTTCAAGCATATCTATCATACGTTCGCAGTGTAGTTGAATATGGGATTGAAGTGTGGAGTCCAATAAGTAAAGCAGCAACTCTTAAAGTTGAGTCTGTTCAGCGCTCGTTCACTAAAAGACTTTTTGCTCGTTGCAAAATGGGCAATATGAGCTATGAAGATAGACTCAAGAAACTAGACCTTCACTCACTTGAGCGTAGAAGAATAAGCGCTGAACTTACTCTTGCCTATAACATCTTTTTAGGCAGAACTAACCTCCATTTCAGCGACTACTTTTCGTTCTCAGCTATCGCTCGACACTATCCCATGCTTCGCACTGAAGGTACAAATCGGGTAACAAAGAGAAGTTTATTTAATAGAATAGGACACCATTGGAACGCTCTCTTAAGGAGGCATCCTGAATTCTTTAAGCTAAACACGCCTAGCCTTTTTCGAAATGCATTAAACCATCTGAGCAATCTAGAATTTCATGAAACGTTCATAGATACTACTTTCTCATATAGTCAGAAGGACTAGGCAGGTCAACTGTATGTTTATCGGGCCGTCTTCGTCACGGGATCCCTTGCGGATCAGTGGGTAAAGTTTTTTTATTGAATGAATAGGTAGGATAACTGTATATTTATTGGGCCGTCTTCGTCACGGGATCCCTTGTGGATCAGTGGGTAAAGTCTCTTATTATTGTTGGTGTCCACTGTACTAATTTCTGAGAAAGGGTTTTATCTATTTTCCAGGAGACGCAGTTCCAGGATTAAGTGCCTATGCCTCCTTTCAGTGAAGCCACCGCCTCTCAGCCAGCTTGCCGCCTCTCAGCTCTGCTCATGCCGCTTTGACTAGCTCATGCTGACGCTTACTAATGCTGCCTCTCAGACTGTGCACATTCCGCTCTCACAAATGCTCGCTTGAACGCACCATATCGCTCCACGTAAGATCCTTAGAGTTGTCATTGTACCCGGTAGCCTCTAAATCTCTATCCCTATCTAGCCTCTTATTAGTTTACATCGTCATACATCTATCGCTTTAACTTTTAGTGATTAACTGTTCTAACTTAACAAATAGTGTTCATTGTCTTACAGAGGGGGAGTTAATGCTATTTCGTGTCGTGTGGATATTTACATCCAGCAGCGGGCACTCCCCAAAACTGGAGGGGAGTTTTTCAATTTTATTGTGAGTTTTCAATTTTATTATGTTTTCCCAAGGGGACCCTAGGAGCTTAGGTTTAGTGTAGGATTAGAAAAAATTTGCACTTGCGTCCAAAAATTCCCAGGTTTGAAATTATTTTTGAGGTTTGCCTGGTTTTAGCGCTCTCAAGATTGTAGGATCTTGGGAGTTATCAAAAAGCTATCAAAGGCAAACCTGGGCATTGCTCAAGGCACCCAAAAATCATTACGCTTGTCCCTTCCTGCTTTTTTCACCCAAAATGTGATTCTTAGGGGTGCTTATTTTGTCCCTTCCTGCTTTTTAAGGGATCAAAGATTGTCCCTTCCTGCTTTTTTCACCCAAAATGTGATTCTTAGGGGTGCTTATTTTGTCCCTTCCTGCTTTTTAAGGGATCAAAGATTGTCCCTTCCTGCTTTTTAAGGGATCAAAGATTGTCCCTTCCTGCTTTTTAAGGGATCAAAGATTGTCCCTT